>JAOEGS010009930.1:82132-116021 GCA_025447755.1 Corythornis vintsioides | reverse complement strand
GTTATAGTGTAGTAATATAATAATAATAATAATAAATCCAGACTATTTGATTAATTCCAAGTAAAGATTTGCCCTTGAATATAGCTGATGGACTCACTTTTACTCAATTAAAACATCATCCTCAAGGTCAAATGATGTCTTGGTAGTATCTTTACCTTATAAAACTGGGTAGAAAAGTTCAGGGAGGAAAAAGTAACTTTTGTGTACATGTGGTGATCCAGCACTCTGTCCAGCCAGAGCTCACACACAGAGACAGAAAGGGAGCAAAAGAAAAAGCATCCTCTGTTTCATTCAGTGTCCTGCAATACATTTCGTTTCAAGCATTGGAGCTGGCAATGTTTCTGTTCAGTGACACCAGGGACATGCCAGGGTTCCCATCCACACATTCCCCAAGGACTGGGTGAGCAGATGGATGAGCAAGAACCTCTGCATCTTCTACCAGTCAATGAGGGCTGAGTCATCTCAGAATGCCTGTTTCACACTGGGATCATCAACCCTTTGGCCTTCAGCCAACTGCCTCAAATCAGCAAACCACTCCCTTCCAATTAATTGGGGGGTTTCATCCATTTGGATTTGATGGTGGCTTTTAATTTTGCACAGGGCTTCTTTGTTTATTAGGGATAAAATTAATCCTAGGCTCAAAGTGCAGGTAGATAAAGCAGAATAATGAGAAAGCACCTCAGAGCAACAGCTGTTTCCAAGTCAGCTAATTCCACTGATACAGTAGTAAGATCACCAATAAAAAGGAAATAAAGAAGTAAAAATACACAAATTTTTATCTTGGCAATGTACAGGTTAATGAAGAAATTTAATTACCATCGTAAAATCAGCCTTTGCATTTTATCACTGACCTTCCAGTAAGTTCACTTATTTGAAAGAAATTAAATACAAATTAAATTCTAGGCTACACAGACATACCAAAATGCTTCCCATTTCAGCCATGCAAGGCAGCTTTCCTGGCACTGAGCACAGCAACCACCCCCCCCCAAATAAACAGAAACACAACACAAACCAAACCAAACTGCTGTATCCAGACTGGACAATCCATATGAGCCACTGTGAAAGACAAAGGGAAAAAATAAAAAGTCTACTCAGATATTCCAGTAGCTTTCTTGAATAATTAAGATAATTTCCTAGTAAAATAAAACTTTTGTTTTCCTGGTTTTTTTGTGCAGACTCTTTCATAATGTGCATTCTGATTAATTTATTGATGTACAGTTGCATGCTTATTCCAGTAAATAATTTGGAAAATATAATACTAGCAACCTCCAGCTTGCTCAACTCACACTGGAGACCTGTCAGTGGAACAAGGATGAATGACAAGATGTTTGTCCTCTTTTCCTTTCATCCAAGGAGACAAGTTCTTATAAGTGGCCTTTGCATTTTTAAGTTCTACTTCTGATAGGCAGAAAAAGGCAAACCTTTAAAATAACCCCAAAGCAAACCAACCAAAGCAGAACAAAAAAAGGTAGACAAAAAAAAGAGCAGCTTTGAAAACACTCTGGGGTAGCAGCTGGGAAAGAGAACTGATCCTGGTGATACATTTCATTTACTTAGCTTTTGAAATGAATATTCATATGATACATTTATCTGACAGTTTTCCTCAGGGTTGGGATGCCAGTGATGGTTTTCTTAGCATCCTGGACAGACCAAATTTCACAACAGGCCCAGTACTTCTATTGGCTGAGAGTCCAGTCCTGGGCCTCTCTTTAACATGGGTGTTTAAAGGTCAGATAAAAGGTTAGAAGCTGAGTTTGCATTCAAACAACCACCCAAACATGAGACAGGAGTACATAATGGACTACACAATAGCACTATAGAAGTCTGAAAGCAAGTCTAACTTAATTTGTGACAATCTACTTGGCACAACCGAACACAAAGGAAACCAAAGAGGGAAATTTATGTGTCTGTTGTGATTAAATCAAACACTGTAAAGAAGATGCCTTCACACCGAGGTTAATTGGGAAAAAGGAAATTATTCTAAAAGTTTCAAATCAATGCAAAAAAATAACTCCTATCTATTTAAATTAAGTGTTCAGGAACAGATGAAAGCGACCAATGAAAAGCACATTGTTTGATAAGGTCACTTATTTGCCAGCTAGGTGATGAGCATTCATTAAAAAGGGAAAACAAGAAAAGGGGAAAAGTAAAAATGTTTATGATTTGCTAGCAAAGCAGCAGAATGACAGTTGTGAGCAGCTTTTACTGAAATGCTTCCTTTGCATTTCCCTCTGCAGCAAACCAAACATTTCTGTAACAAACTCTACTGAACCTTCTAACGAACTAACTAAACCTCTGACAGCTCCTCTGCCAGACCCTGACCTGCTGCAAGTCAAGGAAATTCCAGAGTTCTTTTTTTCCTAGATCTATTTGTTAATGGAGAACTCTTTCCAAAGTCCATTAGAATTATCAGGTCTTGGATTCTGAAATGCTCCAGCATAATCTTCAAGTGTTTTAATATAAATGATCAGTACCTCTAGTCCTTCCAAGTCCATCAGCCCTTGAGGCCAGCAGTGCTGTGGCATTCATCCTCTCACTGCAGCTTTGGCCCATTTCTTGCCAACCATCCTTTAAGTGGCTGCAGACTTTAGGACAAATAACTGAATTTGCCATATCTCTTCCTTAGACAAAGCTCCTAGACTGCTTAGGAAAGGTGGTAAAAAGTCCTCTTTGCCAGTGAGAAAGGTCAGGGCAGCAAACACACAGAAAAAGGACTGCCCAGTAAAGCCCAACAAGAGGGGCAAACCCACCAACCAACAGGATTGCTGAGGTAAAAGTAGAACACACAACTCATTCAGACAAAGCAGTGTAAGGTCCCTCACCAGCTGGGGGTTTCATCCATCCCTGCAGCACTGAGAAGGACAAAGAACAGGATCCCAGCAGAGCCAAGACCAGTAGCCTAACTAACTAACTAACTCCTCTACAATGCCAGCAAAGTGTACTAAAGTTCTGACATTTCCTCCTTATCTCTTCTGCTTCCAGCTTATATTCAGGATGGATCCAGGACTGTGGTCACCTTCTGGATAATGCAAATCTCACTTCCTCAGACAGAAAAGATGCATATAGACATAGCTGCCTATAGACAGCTGATTAGGAAGTAGAAGAAAAAAGCTGAATTAAAAGCTCAGGTTTTACCCAATAGTTGAAATTAATTAATATTTAACAGCACCTACTTCTGGATTTCAGTGTTGAGAAACAGCATGCAAGCAGCACTGGTCAGGAAATCCAGATCAAATAAAATATTGACAAAAAGAGGTTCTGCAACCAAGAAATATTAATCAAATCATCCTTCCAGGGATCAATAGCATGCAACTAGCAAAGATCAGGGAAAAAAAGTTTAAATCCATCTGTCATATTTCCAAAGGACAAAGGTGGCTCTAACATAATAGATCCTAGTTAAGAGATTAAAACAAAACAAAACCAAATAACTCCACACTTTACTGGGAATTCCTATAGGTACTTATTAGAGGGCAACCTTTGACTTTCTGCTTCCAAACTCCTAATCTGTAATTTTGGCAGTAGTGTTTTGTCACATTTAACTCAAGCAGTTGAATACAGTTAATGCTCCTATAACAACAGCCCCATTTTTCTGCAGAATCCATCAGCCACGCACAAAACAAAGTACTTTAAACCTCAATCTTCCAACAGCTCTTATGCACTGTAGAGGCAGCAAGTCTAACAAACTAATGCTGTATACAACACTTGTTTGTACATTAGGTTTATACAAGGAGCTCTTAAAAAATAACTGTGCAGGTGTTGCATCATGGCAGTGCTTTGAAACTATCAGAAAAGCTCTTCTGAAGTGTCTCTCTTGGCTCCCAAGTAAGTGACTTACTGCTGAATTTCTACAGGCTCCTGACACTGGTTTTCAAAAAAAGCAAACCAAGAAAGAATGATTGAAATTTTCACCAGAGCCAAGCACAGCTGAGCTGTCCAGTAAGCTGCTGGGTCGTCCAGAATTTTATTTGCAGCAGTTCCTGCTGATGGAAGAATACCTACAGCATGGACTTCAATCATGTGTGAGAAACTAGCCCTCTACAGCAGTAGCTGTTCATGTTCTAGAAGATGAACAGCAACACAGGGTATTTGTCATTAGAGCTGCTGTGCTATTCCCAATATAAATCAGAATTGCAGAGAAAATACACCCAGCTGCCCTAGGCTTGCCACATGGTGGTCAAGTATTGCATGACCCTTGGCAGAAAGGGTCAGGGGTAGGTAAAAGGTGGAAAATGAAAGGACTTGGCAGTGATGAGCTGCAGGAAACACTTTGTGAAGTGCTAACAATTTTTAAGACAATAATTTATATACTTATTTTTATTAATTCAATAAGAATGTATCAGAGGATCACTAATCTATAAAGTCATTTTGCATTCAGCCAATCTAAATCACTGGTCAGATGGGAAAGACTCAGGAAATACTTCTGGGAGCAGTGGTAGCTCAGGCAGAAGATGACACTGCTCTTGATGTGCACCAAATTCCACCTAGGTATTAAAAAAATTCCTTCTATGCACATAGGAACACACAAATGCTTGTCATCTATTCTTTTATTAGCATGGGATGATACTTCTCTTGTTGTAAAAACCCAAGCCTACCATTTTCAATACAAAGAGGGTTTCCTGCACTATTTAGTTAGGGCTGACTTCAGCACATTTCTATCAGAAATAACTGAGTGAAATTTATTGTGCACCCAGCAAACAGCCAGCAAGATTGAGCTTCCAAAACTGTGGAAGAACAAAGAGAAAAAGCTCAGCAGCTTCTGCTTTAGCACAGCAATCTATACCATAATTTGGTTGCTGTTGTGACACCCAGTGTGCTCATTTTCAGTGTCATGCTTAAGTGAGTTCTCAAAAATTCCTCTCAAAAAGACAATGATTAGTTCCATATGCACTTTCAATTATTCAGATTAAATTGAAAAAAAATAGACAAAACATTATGAAACTGCTTTAAATATTTAGGATTGCAGCTCTGCACATCTTTATTGTCTTCTCTTAAGGCAAGTACTGCAGTTTAATAGGAAAGAAAAATCATTAAGAGGAATCTGCAAATGTGTCACAAAGAACTGTGCAGAGGCTGAGGAAGCCATTCACAGCTGCAGCAGGACATTTCAGCCAGGGATTAATGGATATTCCCAAGATCTACCTGCTAGGATCAGTAGCTCCCAGGGAAGCATTACAATTCATTTCATACCTACTGAAAATTAAACCATGACATCTACTGTGCTTTTGTGGTAGGACAGGTAAGTCTTCTCACCTGAGCAGTGCCAAGTCAAGTCTGTCATGAGCTCAGATAGAAACCAGCAGAACCAGAAATGCCACTGATGCTTTGTCAGGGAATATGGGAATAAGGGAAGAATAACAGCACTTAGCAGCAAATACAATATGCAAAGATCACATTTGCAGTATGTAGAAGAAAAGGAGAAAAGCTCTTGTTTGCATCTGCCAAAGTCTATTTTGGTTCATCTCTTAGAGAAAGTCCCAAACATTTTCTTTGGGATATTTTTGTTGTTGTCAGGGTGGGATTTTTTAGTTGTTCTTTCTTGGTTTCTTTAGGCTTGGCAAAAATTCCTCATGTTTGCCCACATGTGCATCAAATTATTTGCTCGTGTGGCTCTCCTTTCTTTGGTCTTTGATGGTAATGCTCCTTCTACAAAGACAAAATTTTTGCTAGGTGTCCTCTGTTACAATTTTTTCAAATAAAATACATCTTAAATTACAGAGCCATTTTCAAGTAAACATTTGTTTTCCCAATCGTTTCCTTAAAAATGTGCTGTATAACCTTCTGTTAACATTTGCATTTGCTTCTCCTGCCTGGACATAGCAGGAAGGCTGGAGACCAGGGAAGGGCAGAGGGAAGAGAGATGTTTTTTTCAGACCTAACTAGATTAATACCAAGATACAGCACAGCATTAAAATTGTTGCCGAAGTTCAGTCATTTAAATAGGATCATAGTAATCAGATCTCATTAAGCAGATGTTTACATATTCTGGAATATCAACTAACCTCTGACTCCAGTAAATGAGATCAGATTGCCAGTGTACAAAATCCCACCGTGTGCTGGGGGAAACAATACATCCCAAGAACTGATCTGGCAAAATTCCTTTTAAGATGTTACATATCAACACTGTATACATATCAGCCCTGAAAGTAGCATTGGGAAATGGAATTTTCTTAGCTTCAAGTTATCTCATGGGCACATATAGTTCATTTGCTGCTCGAGGTAATGCTCCCATGGTGTGAGGCAGCCAGCAGGGCTAGTCAAGCCCCTGCACCTTGATCTGATCTGCATCAATCCTTCAGTCTGAATAACAAGGTGTTTCAAGCTGATTATTTTCACATACATGCTCCCTCTATTTTACCAGATGCTGTATTTAACAAACACAGGTTGAAGAGATGACACTGTTTCTCTGCTAGGTACAAGCCAGGCAAGGTTAACCTGCCATCCTGCCAGCATATGGCAGCTCCAGTTGCTTATCTGGCCCAGCACTCACTGGAAGGCACAACAGTGGGGAAGGCTTGAACTTCAGCTTCCACGTCTGCAGCTTAATATAGGGACTAATCACACCATATTTAAGAGGCTATATAAAGATCAGGTAACATAAGCATCTGTATCTTTACCATGTCCTGGGGTCTCTTTCCATTACAGTAAAAATAAATAACTAGATTCCTTGTGTGATATCAACTCTCTAGACATGTAATGATTTTCCCAATAGGTCTATTGCATTAAGCCTTTATTTGACAGGACTACTAATCTGATTAATTGTTCATCAATATAAGCCTCAGTTCTATACATTTTAACTGGTTGGGATAAGAGAGTTAATTGAATATATTCACCATCTCACAAGCACATGAAAGTCCTTGCTGATTCCTTGTGATAGTGCTATTGAGGGTGAACCTGCAGGAAAAGGGATCTCACAACCACAATCTCCCTGATTTCTATAGGTACAGCTGACACTTCAGTATGGAACAGTAGAAAACAATTATCACACATCCAGCAGTCTCCCCCTGACCTTTAGTGTCTTTTGAAGCATGGTTGTCAATTTAATAGTTAGTTACTTTCAAAAGCTAATTAACATTCCAGCAAAGTCTACTCATCCTCAGAGGCCCCAGCTGTAGCATAGAGGTGGCTGCATCTTCTGCTGCCAATCACTAACTGCACACCCAGCAGGCTGGTGCCACTCACAGTCTTGCAGTGTCAGCCCAGGCAGAGCTTTCAGAGCAGTGCCCACGCTTTCTGAAGGAGCCTGTAACAGGCTGTTTCCCCACTCCCAATCTCTCCCTAGGATATTTAGTCACTTTGGATCAGCAGCCTAATTTAGGTTCACACTTCCTAGTCAACACCATTTTTCAAGGGCTTCTGCTGTCTCAGCCTCCTAGTTGATGTTATGCAGCTGCCTGCCCACAGAACCTTGCTATGTGCAGGCCTAACGTGGGACAGTAAGGAATTAACACCACATTTGGTTTTAATTGAATTTATGTACATTTCAAAAGACATTAACATAGCTGTCTGAAATTGAAGTTATGATTACCCACAACATGAAGGCTCAAAACTACCAGTTGTTTTCCAAAATACTAATGAAGCTGGACATGAAAAACAGCAAAGCATGACTTCACTTGGATTCATGGATGCCTCAGGAGGAGCAGAAGACAAGAGACAGACCAGAGACTAATTCTGACTAAATGGTTACAAGTTTAGGAACCAAGATATTGGGAAGGAAAGGGAGTGAGTTAAGAGTCCAGCTGTCCTTTAGAGAAGGCTAAGATGGAGCATTAGAAATGGTAAAATATTTGTCTTTAGGGAACAGTGATATGCCAGCAGTGTGTATGTATTTCACCAAAGGCTGATGACCTATTTGGTCTGCTGTCTGTTAGGATGAAGTGTATCAATTCAGCATCATCTACAGTCTCAGCAGCAGTGTTTATTTTACTGAATTTCACAAGATCCTAAGGGACCACTCCTGACAGGTTAAAGCAAGCATTCAAAATTTTCTTCAAGTACAGCAAAATAATCCTGTACTTCTCTTTATGCCAAGGCCTGTAGGAGAAAACACACTCATAGAGACTGGTGCAGACTTTGCTAATTGTTATGTTGCTTGGTCATTGGAGGTGATGCAGTGCAAGCCACATTCTGAAATGGAACAGGCATGTTGAGTGCTGAGAAACAAACATCTCAGAACCTTTTCTCCAGGGAGGATCCTGGGTTTTGCAGAGCAAAAGTAGCAACACCTGCACTCAGTGGCTCAGAATGTGTCTGAGTTGCCAAAGCATGTTCCACACTGCTCTGTAATTCCTCTCAGCTCATTCGAGATGATCCTTCAGTTAGCAAGTAGCTTTCTGGACCAGCTTTCTCAGGTACATCATCCTCTCCTTACTGTAGGGGAGAGCTCAACTGTAGGTTTAGGATTGCACTAGAGGGGCAGAAGTTAGACACAAGTTGAGTTCTGCAGAGCTTAAGGTATTAATGGGATTTTGAAGGACTAATCCTTCCAAATTGTTCCGTCCTCAAAACCATTCCTCATGAAAAACAAAGAAGTAGCCAATCATTTTGAATGGAAAGAATTTCTTGTTTTCCCACAGCCTCAAACAGGTTAGTTACCTATCTCTTGCCACCACAGGAGAGCCTTTAAACTACAGGAAAGATTAGCATCACTCTCCTGAGATAGGCGGCCTCATCACAACCGATTTGTCACCATGATAGTCTAATTAAATGCATTCTTCTTCTTCAGCAAAGAAGTGATTGCTTGACATGTTTGAGTTAGACATAAAAGTCTTCCCCTCTTCTTCAATCTATACCTTTCTTTGTGCTGGCAGGCCCACGGGGAAGGCTGTGGGCCTTCATTTACAGTGAAATCACTGAATCTAAGAGGCATTTTTTTATAACCATTTTCTGTAATGTTTGGATGAATAAACCCCCCGTGTGTTCATCCTGCTTCAGGGTAAACACTGAAGTGAGCTTTGGCTGGTCCTTTTAATGAAAACATTCCTGTTCTTTTAAGTCAAGCAAAATGAAAGCACCAGTGCCTCAAGGAAAATATACCATAAAGCCCTGAGATGTCAAGTTGGCCTGAAAGGTGGGCACAGCAAGGCTGGGGTCTGCAGAGAACACAAGTGTGAACACCCTATTTCTCCTCCCAAAGGACAATACTTCTCCCTAATATCATTTTAATCATCAACCCAGCAGTAATTCAGAAACATTTCAGCCATTTGGCAGTGGTCTAGGAAAATTCAATTGCAGGCTTGGGGAAGTTGCATGGGATGCTCTGCAAACTCACAGAAAATCAAGGTGGTATAATGGAAAATTCCAGGCTTACAGACTAACTCTTCCTGTGACAGTCAGAAATGGTTAGTCTTTCCCAGCATTTTACTGGTTGAACCTCCCAGTAAGCTAGAGGAAACATTTAAGTTTGGTTAGAGCTGGTTTTTGGATGTACTGATGTTTGTTGAACTACATAAACTTCTTGCTATAATCAGAAATTCTTTACTGTTTTCAACAATAGTTAAACAAAAAACTCTGGACCCATTTATTCTACTCTGGAATTAGCACTGAAACAATTCTTTAGAAGAATTAATCTCCTTACTGCCAATGTCAACATGATTCCTTCTGTTCCGTTTCATACATTTTTGCTTTGCTTTGGACAAAATATTTCAAGTATCAGATGCATTCTGGTGGCTGCAGCTATCACAGCCACCAACTCTAGGTGCTTCATTTACAACACACTAGACAATCAATTTTCAGTGCTTGCAGCACTTGAGTTACCTGTCTTACTGGTGATGGTTTCTGATGATGTGCCCTGTTAAGACTAGGACTATGTCTGTCTCTATTCCCTCAAAAGGGAAAGAAGGAAATGTTCCTTTTCCAATAAGGACCCACTGGGAATTGCAAATGCAAGAGAAGATGAAGAGCTGGCCTCCCAGAATTGGTCTGTGATTTCTCAAAGCAGTTATTACATATTTGGATACTCCTCATGCAATGATTACATGAACCATAGAGTAGGACAAATGTCAGTAGCAAACTGACATTAATTGAGCCTCTACTTACACCATCAATTTTTTCTATTCTTATGCTCATTTGACCAATTTGTTCTATTTTAGTAACAAAGGATTAGAAAACCATCATGCATCCTATTAGACTACTGAAAAACCTGTGCCAACTTGGAGAAATCTGAACAAAAAAGAAAAGGAATGGATTAACCTGGCATAGCAGTATATCAAGTATTCATTAGATGAGCTATGATCACTTAAAATCAAGCTGCAATGACTTCTGCAGGTAGAATCCCCAAACAGCATCAAGACTGACAATTAAATACATGTATTCTTAATAGGAGCCTATCTCTAGAAGGTGCTACATTGTTTTTTTCCCTAAACCCAGAAAGAAATGAAGCATGCAGTTAAATGGAAAGCCCCTGTGCAACCAATCACATTCACAATTGTAAGCATGTACTTACATGCTTTATTGCACTGGGTTCAGAGTGCTCAGTGTTTTGCTGGATTGAGCCCTGTGGTCCCATTACTACAGAGCAGCTGAGGACCTTCAACATTACAGGCTTAATCAATCCGAAAGAAAATAGAAAATGTGAGGAGAAATAATATTTTTTTAAAAAAAAAGGGAAAAATGAAGTTAAAAAGTAACGTGTTTTTCTGATTTGTACATGGCTTGTAGTCTGTACAGGCTCAAATCTGCTCAAGCCATGTACTCATTTCCTAGCATACACAAAAATCACATTTTGGCATTTGGGCTGAGACACGAAGGAGAATCTCACCAGCCAACCATGTCCTTCCTTAATGGAATAGTCTATAGTTAATGTCCAAGGCAGTAAGTGAATTATTCTTCAGCATACTATATTTGTACCATCTGCCTGCCAAGGCAGTGCACTATCAGCATTTAACTCATTATTTTGTCAGTTCCAGGAAAAATAAAGAGCCTTTCTTACTCAAACTAAACCAGATCCCATTCTCTAGCAATTTAAAGACTCCAGCTTCTCACTCCAAATGTGGATATGGCCTTTTACTACACATAAAACACATAAAAGGAACTGGCAACTCTGGGTCTCTTGCTGGTAGATCATATTTGTACATAAAAGTCCATCTTAGCTTCTACAGAAGTTTTCATACAGTGTTTCAAGAGTGTTTAAAAATAGTTTGTAATAAAACTTTAGGCAATGAAGCATTTAGAAGGGCAAAAATCTCAATAAGCCTCATATATAAGGAGCTTAACCTACATTAATGGCTAAAGAAAAATAATCAGCATGAATTCCTGGTTAAAACTCAAGAGCTGGAATGTATAATCATGCCCAAATCAGAAGGGGGGGGTGGGAGAACAGCAGGCATCTTCATAAACCAATCATCACAATTTGTAAAACATCTCAATTTTACTTGATGGGATTACATACTTTTCATTACATGGCATTGTTCACTGATTTATAAATGTAGGAGTTGGAGTGGCTTTACAAGGAAAAAAATAATAAAAAAAAAAAAGAAGCCAGATTAATGTTTTCCCTGAGCATCACTTCAGCAAAACCAAAAGTCATGAGCATTTGCCTGTGTTGGTTGGTCAGAGAGAAGCAGTTGTTTGCACAAGCTCAGGTGGAAGCTGTGAGCTATCTGTGATCATCTGAAGAGAGCCAAGTCACAGCACTCAGTTCTCAGCCTTCAGACATCTTTTTGGTCAGCACATATTAGCATACTGCAGACTACTGCAATACTTAAAGACTGATTCCATATTGCTGATATTCACTATTAATTAAAACTAAAAGCATTGCCATAACTTCACATTTTTTCTTCTTCACCGATTCTTTCTTTAGATTACAGTGAAAAAGGCAATTTTAAGGTACATTCTTCTCTGTCAGTCTGGATTTCATTTAATTTATGACTGTAGCACTTAATGAACAGAAAAACTGAAGAACTTCAGTTTGGTGGTTTAATTAGTTTCATTAATTTTAATTTAACTTGTTACTTTGTATATTTAAAACAATTTTAGGGTTTTTTTGAGCCTATGTTAGGCTGTTAAAAAATAAGGCAGCAAACCACAATAAACCAAATAAACAAAATCCCAACTTTGAGTTGTATCAGGATAGAAACATGAAAATTGCTCCACCTTGTAACTTCTGATTAATGCCCCATTGCATCAGGTAACTGTAATGCAGGTCTATAAATGCCACACACTCACTTGTTTCAATCATTAATTCCCTCTTCTTTCAAGTAATTATTGGATTCTATTCAAAATAGATGAAAAAGGGAAATGGCACCTTATTTTCCTATCCCTTAATTATGAATTTCCAGTGGTTACCTGGCCTCACACACATCACGTCTTACGCTGGGAAGGAGCTCAATGACTCAAATGATCTCAAAAGGTCTAAGTTTGTTTCAGGTCTCAGACTTGTGCAGGAACCTCTCAGCAATTCAGTATATCATACACATGTAACAAGGGAAAAAATGCTGTACAACACATCCAGGGGAAACTGGTTTGTCTTCTTTGCCATCAGCAGTGCAGGATTAAGGTGCAAAGTGTAAACCAAGGATGTAGGTGTAAGAAAATTTTCACTTGGTAGAACATAACTGAGAATTGGACTGGAGTACTCACTACTCTTCCTGATGTACTGTGGATCTTTCAATGCCCCAAAAGCAACACAACTTGAGTCCTACAACTCTTCAACAATACTGGTTATGAGCTATAAAAGTTCTTAGCTAACAGTGGTACCTGCACCCAGTGCAGAACACACCGAGGAGTATTTTACAGGGTTAGTTTGCTCAATCTCTGCTAGAAAGAGACGTGTTCTTTGGCGTGCACAGCATTATTTCCACAACTAAAAACACTCTTGTCTGCAACAGACATGCCACATTAAGAAAGGTTAAAGTCAAAAGGACCCCATTTTGTTAGATTACAGCAGAATTAATTGATGCGTTTAATCAAAGAGATGCTACTTGGCAATGGCATAAAGCTTCTCTTCGCTGAGGATGGAACCAACTTCTCTGGCAGACTGGCAGCTTTTAAACACATCCAAAACAGGGACAGTCAGTGTGTGCTTCTCTCAGAGCCCATGGTCTCCAAGACTCCTTTCAAGAGTTAAACTTCATACAGCACCTTTCTTTTTTTCTTGCATTTAACATTAATCTTCTCTTAGCATGAGAGAGAAAGCAGCAAGAACTCTAGTGACAGTATGCTAAAAGCACACAGGTAGAAGAAAACCAGACAAAATGCATTTATTTGCTCAGTTAAAACAAAATCAGAGTTGACAATATTGTACAATCTCCTGCCTGTCCTACAGTAAAAAGGGGGGCGGGGTGTGTGTGTGTGTGTGTGTGTGTGTGTGTGTGTGTGTGTGTGTTTGTGGGAATAGATGCACAGGAGGACAAGTTTTGACCCAATCTTTTGCCTTCATATTTCCTCTTACAGAAAGCTTACATCTCTTATGTCTTCAGTTATTTCTGCCAAGCACTTTGTGCTTATATTTCTAAACTAATCCATCTTTCACCAGCAAATACTTCAAAAGTGAGCACTAAAAACTTGTTTATGCAATATTTGAATGCATCACCATTGTCTAATTAGTGTCCTCTGTTAAAAATCTGTGAAAAAAGATTGTACACTGACCATGAAAAAAAAAAATATCCTAACTTGTTCATTTTCTTTGGCAATACCTCCCAAGCAGAATTACTTGCTTAAAACCAAGCTTCACGGGCTTTAGTTCCCTCCTTTACATAGAGGTTTCAATAGGTATTTAAATAAGTATTTGAGGAACTGGATATTAAAAAAAAAAAAATCCCAGAATCTAAGAGTATTTTTTAAGTGAAGGGTAGAGCAGCACAAAGCATTTCATTACAAATAGACTTTTTGCCAAACAGTCAGTGAAGTTCATTGAGCAACAATTCCCATCATCATCTTGCTAATTTCCCATGATGCTTATTGCAGTTACACTGGAAAAGCAGCTACTGATACTCCTATTAGGCTGATTTTTGGAGACTGAAGTTTCTCTGATCTTTTCCTTTTCTAGAATTGACAGAAATCTTCAGACTAAATATTTGAGAAAGAAATTCTGGTTCCTGAATCAAAAATAAAAGCTCATCTTGATGAACTGAGTAAACCCAGCACTTCAGCCTAAAGCTGCAGGCTTTGCTTAGAAACTGCCTTTGGATGCCAATCCAATTTATCAGCCATTTAACCCCTAACTACTCCCTCACTTGCTAGGAACCCATCCTTGCCTTTGCTGTTTGACAAGATCTCTACCAGCTGAAGGAAACAAAACTCCCTCCTCTCTTCCACATGTGTGGAAATTCCTACTTGGAAATCACACACATCACCCATGCCAGGACCCACCTAGGAAATGCCCCCACATCTTCTCCACCTTTGCCAGCATTATTGCAGCAAGGACAGATGGATGAGTGGGGATCCCATCCTTGACTGGGCTCTATGGCATGGGGTAGAAATGAGGTTTCTTTTGAAAAAAATCCACGCTACCATTCTAAACCCAACCCCAAAAGCTGCTTTCAGACAGCAAATACATGCATAGATAAATTCAGATTCCCATTTTCTTGGAAGACCTAGATAGAGAACAGTATAGATACAGACACTAAGCAGCAATACTCTTTAAAAAGAGTCTGTTAAGTTACTTTCTCCAAAAGAGATTAATTGGAAATTTGGGAGAGGAAAAAAAAAGTTAAAAAAAAATCCACAACATTTCTGATCTTTTGTCCATTCCAGCACTGTATTTCTTTAATTAAGCAGCATTATTCTTTAAGAAAAAAGACACGATATTGTCTCCTACAATGTAGGATATAAGCAGTAGAAACAAGAAACAGCAAATTTGTTCATTAAAAGCAGCACTGCCTAAGACAGCACACAGCCTCTTGATCTGACATACATTGCACAATAATGTTCCATCGGAGACGAGACAAATGCTTTCTCATTTCATAAAACCTCATACTGTTCTCATATAACTTCAGTCTTCAGGGTAGCAATTTTCTGCCTTATGAACATGTAATTTTGATCCTAAAATAATGTAAAAGAATCTTTTTTCCCCTCCCAGCACACACAACAGCAGGCTATATATATAGCATCTCCCAATATTTGGGATGAAATTTCTCACGGCACCCATTAGATAATTGCCATAAGAATGATAACTGCAGCTTGAGTGACAAGCCCCAGACAGCCCAGGAGGGAGAGAAGGATGCAGGAGTTGGAAGAGGTGGAGGAATGCAGGATTGCACTGCTTGGCTCTTACTCTCTTCTGGAACTCCAGCCCCTTGAAAAGCACAGCTCTCCAGAGAAGCATTACAACAACTTGTAGAATTGCTCCCAAGACACAGTGATGCCCCAGGTAGAGTTCTCTCACCCAGGCACAGCTTTGCTAGATACCAAAATGAGCCTGCCAGTTCTGCTGGAGCTTGGCTGCCTCCTATTCCATATGGATGGAGGAGGATGGGAGAGAGGAGCAGGGCTGCCACTGCTGCTGGTTCCATATGGCCCAGCTGGACCAACCTGGCTCTGAAGTTGGCTGTTTTATGGAAATCACTTGCCAGAGTTTCCCTTTTCAGAAGCATAATGTGTATCAGAACTGGCATCCAGCTGCCACTGCAGCTTCCAAGTGAAACTCTACCAAAGTCTTTGGCTGCTAATGGGGACTCATTCTTTCTAGCTAATTACCTGTTGGTTTCCAGTCTTGCTCTTCTCTCAAACTAATTATAAAACTTCCACGGTTAGCATGAACTATAAAATTGCTTCCAGAACCTCAGTGACTTGGAATAGTCACTGTGTGCTCTAAGGAGAATATAAAAGCATCACAGGTAACCATAGTAGTCCTAAATATGGAAAAACTTGACAATAAATGGGAAAATGCCCTTGGGATTCAGCATAAAATCATCCTAATTCACTTCTATAAGCTGTCACTAGCATATCCTGTGCTACTTTTAATTTATGCCTCTACCCCACCTTTATTTCCTTTTTTCCTCTCAAGGATTGCTGAAGTACAAATTAAAATCTAACTTGGCTAATACAATTTATAAAGTCACCAGTGACTTATGAGATCAACTTTGGATCTTAGCCTTTTCAGTCATTTCCAGTTCAAAAAAATTTAAGTTTCAGGAGGCATTATAACAAATCTCACCAAATATGGATGCTTAGTGCAACTAACTCTGTGTACTGTTAGACAAGCTGATTAATTTGCTAATACAAACCAAATTAGCTATTTAATACATTTACTCCTAATTTACACTTTACAACATAAGCCACTGGCCTACCTATGATGTCACCTTTAGCCAAGTGAAAAATACAAGATGTCACTTAAAAATAGAGAAATCATTTCTTTTTAAACTCAAGATTAAGCTGTTTTAAAACAAGAACAATTCTTTTTTGTACCTGAGCCTCTCTCCTCAGCACTGCTCCTGCTACACCAGCTAAACTGACTTGTCACAAACAAGTTACTACCCACTTGGAAGTTCTCTCTGTAAAAGCAGCTAATCTTACTACTTGGGGGGGGATGGAAGAAATAAAAAGGTGTGTGCTCCTCCATTATGTGATTAAGTTACCTACTGTGCTGTAAAGTCCTAATGGAGTTAAGTGTCTCTACTTGAGGATGAGACAAATGAGGTAGGGTCAGTCTTCAGGTCAGGAAGAACTGCCAATTTAGCTTCTCAATACAAGTCTTGCTCTTTGTTTCTCTTAGGGTTTAAAGAGAGATAAAAATCATGGGTCAATGATCTCCCTGTAATAGTGCCAAGACATGAGAGACATTCACACTGCAGGAGCAAAGGAATAAGAAACTAACTGATGAAGATAGACAATTTTGTTGTAGCCATTACTTGAATATGATCCTTTCAACTGCAAATACATCTTGTCTTCAAGTATTCCATCAAGTCTCTGGACTGAGGTGGACACAAATACTATGGTTTTGAGAAACAGACACATATGAAGACATTTTGTCTGTTTTTCCAGTATT
This sequence comes from Corythornis vintsioides, assembly GCA_025447755.1. Lineage (NCBI taxonomy): Eukaryota > Metazoa > Chordata > Aves > Coraciiformes > Alcedinidae > Corythornis > Corythornis vintsioides. The sequence continues at coordinate 99,097 of JAOEGS010009930.1, read as the reverse complement.
TGTTATTCTATGTCCCTTTATTTTTTCCCCATTATTAATCATTTCTCCCCGACTGCCTCTTTCATACAGAAGCAATAATTTTTTAATCCTTAAAAAGCTCCCCAACATTTTGCTGTACTTTTGATATCAGCTCCAGTCTGCCAAGCCTATGCTTTTGATTCTTCACATTCCTACCACCAACTAAAGGGAATTGCCATTCTTTAACTTACCTTTACTCCCAGCTTTGTCTTGTCACGCTATCAAACAATGAAATTCTAAGCTGTATTTAATTTCCTTGACAGTAATTGTATTAAATGCACAGAAATCACACTGTTCTGATTAATTTACAATTTAAAGAGCTGTGCAAGTCTTTTGCCTGGCAATCAAATTCCCTGCATGAATGAAGTGGCTTGGGTATACATTATAGGCAACAGCTATTAACTGTTCCTTCTTGACATCCATTCTGACTGGTAGCCTTTGCTATAGGCACCTCCACCCACTACATGGAAAAAGTCTGAGAAAATACTTGATTTTTCAAGTCATGAAGTGTGTCCACCAAGCTACACTGTTGGATGTGCTGGTTGCAGTAGTGATCAGGCAAGGCACACTCTGAGCACTTTTTTCAGAAGTAAAAAACTAAGTGGATGTTCTTCATTAACACCATCAACTGACCCATTTTATTCTTTGGGAAGAAAAGAGGAGCAGATCTATGGCCCTGCCTTAGAAAGCTCTCTCCTCAGCAACCAGAGGAGGGCTTTGCTTCAGAGGAAGTCTTTGAAAGAGTCAGGTTTAGCAGGAATCTGGGGAGAATATCACTGCTCATTGAGTCCAAGTCACACAGGTCACCCAATGTACATCTGGGTTGAAGTCCCAAGATGAAAAGAAAAGGGACGTACAAAGTAGATATACAGAAATTCTGACAATGAAAATTATCAGTAAGCTTAGAGTAAGAAGTTGCAAGAAAAAAAATTAATTAGCCTAGAAGGAAGAAACAGCAGAAGGAAAATGTAGGCTTACTTTGTTATCAGAAATCAATGTTATTTTTCAGTGAGACACCTTCTGTATTTGCAGTGCAAACCTGAAATAATCTTCATTGGGGAGTTACTGGGTACCCATGAATCATAGTTCAACTTCTTTATTAAGGAAAACAGCAGCAGCAGGAGTTATTTCAGATCATCACACTGGCTGAATACACAGCACACAGGCTCATTTATACCCACACGTTTGCACAGCACCATTTCCACACACAGAGCAGAGCCCAGTAAACTAAACAGATGTCTGCTGGGTTACTTTTGAACATATGTTTCCCTGCAGACAAAGAACAACCTCTGGTAATTACTTGGTAGCTAAAGTAACATACTACTGCAGCCAAGAAATAAATTCTGCTTCTCTACCAGGGGTACTACCAGTGAAGTTATCATTAGAATGACTCTGAACTTATCTTGGAAGCTTCAAAAATTATCCATGTTACAGCACCCTGGTTTGATGATTTTTTTTTACTGGAATACAAATGATTCACTTAAGAGGACTCTTCTTATTCACTGATGAAATTCAGAACTTTCTCAATTTAATTGGTTTGTTGTTAAATTAACAAATGTGTTCCATACTGAGTGACTCCAATAAATATTACTGAAATCTTGCAAAATATTTTCCTTGAAATGCATGCAATTTATGGAAATTAACTGAAGAACTGGGAGATCTTTTATTAATGCTCTTCACATAGATTTTAATGACTGAGTGTAGAGCAAAATTAACTGTTTTGGCCACAGGTTTCATTGCAATGACCATAAAGTGTTAGCAAAGTAAACTAAATGTGTCCTGAGTATTTGTCTATTGAAATAGTCAGTAAAATGGAAAGTATTAATATCCCCATTAGCAAAATAGAGACTCGAGGCAAAGAGAAGATTCAATGATTTGTTTATGCTCCCCAAAAAGATTTGTGGTAGAGCCAGGAATTTAGGCCAGCTCAGAACTATTCTTGTCAAAAGTGCAGCAAAAGAAGTGTTTCATTTTTTACCAAGGCCATAGTAGCTTCTCATTCTGCATAAAATAGATGATGTGAATGGTGAATGAATCACTTCTGCAGAAGATTCTCTTTTTGAAAAGATATAATGATGAGGTAGGCATACCCAGGGGGAAAAAAAAATGCACATTCTTAAGAAGGGAGAAGGAAGACAAAGACAGGAGACACTTTGATGAAAACTCCTCCATTGAAACTGCAGTACTAATCTGACCTAAGAACATACAACTACTGAAAATATTCTTCTCCAGAAGTTAGATGAGAACTGTGAATACATATTTTTCATTATTTGGACCACAAGAGCTTTGGAAGAGACATTTGAATTAAATTCCTGCGGCTTTGATGAGAAATTTATCAGTAGAGCAGGTAATAATTTCACTCTAAAGGCATTTGTTTGCAAACTGCCAGATAAAGGTGGACTTCAGATATGGTTTATTTTTACTGGTGTTTCTCTCTTGAAATTATATGCTGGGGAAAGAATGCCAGCTTCAGCAGTTGGAGAAAAAGATAATTAAAAGGAAATTATCTATTAAGCATTTCAAAAGCAACTCGGGTTGTTTGCATGTTTGTACTGTGAGGGATCACATTGCTGAAATCTGTGGAAAACACTGCAGAGGTAAATTAAACAAAAACCTAAAAACTCCCCTTGCAGTCGACAAAAGCTAAAAGCTGTAACGCTTGAGATTGGTAGATGGTAAATGAAGTGCCACATTAGAGAACTATTAAGACTATAAAAGACTTCTTTTTTTCCTTTTTTTTTTTTTTTAAATCTGAAAAACAGCAAGACAAATTTAGGGTTTTAGATGAACAGGGCAAATATATCAGAAGGAAATATAGACATTTCAAAATATTCAAAAAGTAGCTAAGAGATACCAATAATTCTTGCTTTGGGATAAATACCAAATAACTAAGGATATCCCTTCCTTCAATGGTAGGATGTAAGAAATGACAAGTTAATAGTCATTTAAATGACCTCTACAAAGTGACTATTATCTGGTGATCTGTAATGGCCAAATATCTTCTTGACAATATCAGCAACAGCTTCTTGAGACAGGTGGTATTTCAGAGACTTATCATTGTCCTTTAACTAATAATCATGGTGGTAAATTAGGTTTTATTTTATGTCACTGAAGTTGCCACTAAAACAAAGATCTCCAAATCAGATTTTGATTGTGCTTTCATCAACTATTGTATGCTGTACATCTAACTTCCCAGCTAGCAAGACAAATAAGCTCTAAAATGAGAATAACTGAATTTTTAGAAGAATTATGCTATTGTCCATTTGCTGGCAAGGGCCACTCTCAGTCCCTGTAACACAGGCTAAGAAGGCAAATGCTTCTCTAGCATGTTTCTTTAGTAGGAACAACTTTGTCTTCCTTTTTATCTTCCAATCAATTTTCTGCTCACGTTACTGCTAATTAGGTCTCAAACTTCCGTATTACTCTTTAAGGGTTATTAGAGGCAGTGTTCCTTTCAGTTGTGATTGTATAGCTAGACGTATAGAGGAGATGCACAGAGATGCATGCAGATGTGTATCCGTGTGGCCATAACGAGAGCACTTTGATTGGATTCCTTTTTAAAATGCACAATTTTGATTTAGTTTGATTATTTCAAATCTTCAATCACATTAACCCAACGCTTGGGTTATTAGATTTTGGTAGACTGCATTGCAAGGGTGAATTCAGTGATCTATTAATTCATCTCTTACTCTTTACAAAGAGCTCTAAATATGGCCAGTGACAGCTCTTCCACTCCAGCTCTCCTATACCCTGTGTTCATGGTACACAAGCCTGTGCTACCCCTTGATGAATATTAATGACAGCAGTGATGCTGTGAGTCAGGCAATTTGCCTCCTAGACTCTATCCATGCAAAGGCCAAGCAGCTGCCTCCACACACTTACCTGATGGGGGGACTTGGATTAGATTAAGGAGCAGCTTTCTGTCAAGCATAGCTGGGAACTCACTGGTTTGGATTTTACTCTCTTCCTTGCACTGCTGCAGAATTCATCTGAGTGGCAGAGAAGCTGTTTGAGAGGCTGGGATGGATCTGCCTACAGAGCTCTGCCCAGCCATGAGATTCTGGGAACAATGCTGCACAGATTCCCTTTCTTTTCAGCACCATGCCAGCACAAACACACTTTGCAGAAGGGAATTTGGTTTTCCCGAGAGCCCACTTCTGACAGCTGGAAATTTGCTTTAAGACAAGATTGCTACCAAGCACAAGGCCCTGTTAAGCTACTTGTACAATCAGAGAAGAAAAAAAACACACCAAAAAAAACCCTACAACAATGAAACCCATCAAAAACCAACACCCCAAACTCTAAAGTTTAGGGTTTTAGTTATATTTTCATTTTGGTTTTTTTTCAAATCTTGCCTGCACTTTATACAACTGAAGAAAAAGGATTAATTCAAAGATCAATTATTTTTGCCAAATTCTTTTAAAGTGAAAATAGGTTATGTTTCCTATGGTCACTTGTAAAGATAGTGTGATGTCAGACCTTGTAATCTCCTAAAGGGAGCACAGAAACACTGTCAGGAGCCATTGCAGTAGGAAGGAGCTTGTGCACGGTATGGATTAGACACAGTTTGATTTTTGGTCTGTTAAAAGCACATGTTCTTGATTCAGTTTAGTATATTTAAAAAATATATACTCCAAATGGATAAGAAATAAAAACCTTCAGAAGAGGTTCAATCCACCTTCACAAAACAAAATTAGACCCGAATCTGGTTTAATGATCAGTTGTTTAAAATGGATTTTTAAAACACTTGCAGTTTTATAAAGATTTTCACATGCAAATACTAAGAATAATTTAGTTCTGATAAACTTTCCAGACAATTCACCTCACTCTTTTCAAGTACTTAGGTAAAGTTAAAATCCTTGATAAGAGATTAACCTTAACCTTTGTAAAATAGATTTTACAGAATAGGCTACCTGAGCTCTCCAGTAAACAAATATGAAAAATATGCATCTCCAGTAAGTTCTTTTGAGGCTCTTAATCAACATTTGGCAGCAGCTCTCAGCTTTTCCTATGAAAAGCCACACAGAGATCACCAAAGTGCCTGTTGCTCTGATGAATCTCACTCTGTTAACGAGGTTCATTATTTCTCTGTACAGATGAGGAGAATATTGGCATATAGGCAGGAATCTGTTATTAGCACATTCCTGAGAACTGTTTTTATTTTCTAACTTATCTGACAGAGCTCCTCTATGAATGTCATCAGATTTACACAGCCATAATTAATTCAGTAGCTTCTCCTTGCTAACTGTCTGTCACTGGGAAGTGCATTCACACAAAGTCTGTGGAAATTCACCCATGGTGAAGAAGCTGCTTACTCCACTGAGTAAAAATACCACAAGCAGATGAGTCTCCATCATTCTGACCAGGTATTTACACCTCCAGATAGAAAACAAGTGTCCTGCAATTAATCTATTTAGAAGGAAATGCAAAGTATATCTGTTGTGGTCATCTAATTACATGACAGTTACGAGATCAAAACCTAAATAAATGGTTACATAAAGACATCATCCAACAGGGAAAGATGGAACTTACCCATAACACACAGTTTTTGTTTGGAAAAAAAGCCCAAATAAAAGAAACCACAACAACAACAAACCCCAACAGAACAGAAATATCTAGCAATTATTTTTTCAGTTCTATCTAGATCTCCCATGTGCGTTACCAACAAACTGGCCCATGCTCAGTGGTGGGTAAAAAAAATACAGTAGAGAAAGATGGGTGACCAGTAACCTAAAGTAACCAACACCTGCTCTGAAGAAACTGCTCTGACTTAATTTCTTTACAAATTGAATAAGAAAAATATCTTAATAAATCATATTCAGAGTTGAAATGTTTCAGCAGGTCTGAAAACAATAAAAGCAGTAAATTAACCTTTCACCCCCAGTCAAAATGACTGAATTACAGAAATTGGTGCTATTATCCTGTATCATAATACACTCTAGTATATTCAGAGCAATAAATATCAATCAGAATTTTGGACTACATTATATTAGAAAACATGATGCTGGATAGTGAAAAAGAGAAGTGCTAGGCTGAGACAGATGAGTCAGAGATTGCTTCCTAAAGGAGATATTCTGGAGAAATATAACTTCTAGCTCATCATGTGAAAAGGAGAAATTTAAATATATATATATATATATTCCCTGTGTTGGAATAGAAATTTAACTCCTGAAATTGAGGCCCAACAAGGATCCCTATCTGTACAAACACTAATTAGTGAAGTGGTCATAGCCCTATGATTACATTCCTTACTCTAGCAAGCCAGTTCAAGCACTCCAGCCCAGCACCTCCCCAGGAGGGATTCCCATCCACACAACTGCCTCCTGGAGAGGAGCACTGCCTGGGCTGAGACTGAACTCAGCACTACACCCATACCCTTGGTGTATAAGGGGTGTGAAAACCTTCCCTATGGATATTCAGCTGTTAGGGAGATATCAAAATTCACCCATAGCATACAGCAAATATTGTACAATGCACAGGTAAGAGCACACTTACCTCACTCTCCAAGTCTACTGGTATCTGCCAACCCCCTCCAGAGCAACCAACCCTTCCCTCAGAGCTGCACCTTCAGCTGAGGAACCATCCCCCAACGAAGCTGCTGCCCACCTGAAGCCTATAAGCACTCAGCTGCTGATTGCTCAAGGTTTTGTGACCACAGGAATGCAGTAGCACCTGTTGAAGGTCAAACACCTGCAACTGCTTCTCAAATGATTATAGATTCCTCTGGGTGATCCATAAATAACAGAACACTAAGATTGTGTTTTGAAAGGGAGAAAAAAAAAAAAAAAATATCCCCAAGAAGCTCAGGGTCTTTAAGATCCTTTATTTAGTACCCAGATAAACAGCCCAGCTGAAGCTGGTGAAGCTTTAGACCAAAGATAGTGAAGACTAATGGCTTGTTTATATGGCTTACTTGGACAAATCTTAAATCCCAGAGGGCCATTATTTGTTTCTCTATTTGCTCTGGAGTACAGACTAAAAGTAGTAGTTTCCAGCCTTTGATTTTTCCTCAAGGTTTTGTGCTTTGCTGTTTACCAAGATGACAACTTGAATTTACGTGTGTTCTAAAGGAACATTAACCTCCGAGAGCCCAGAAAGGAATTACAGATACCACATCATCTCCCAGAACCATGAAGGAGGTTGTGTGCATCCAGAAATCAGTAACTCTCTGCTGGTTATCCCACTTCTGGAGTGTCTGTGCATGAACAGAAGAATGAAAGATATTTAACAACCAAAAGGTACTGAGGGATTGAATGAGAAAAGGATGAAAATGCAAAGCAAGGAAGACATGGAGCTCCCTGATCTGATACTACACAACATCTTCTGACAGATGCTTACACACACTTAATGTTTTCTAAATTATATTTTTCAGTATGTTTTCATGCAAAGGTTAAATTTAAATGATGCCCAACTGCTAGCACATACCTATATCACAGTTCCACTTCTCTAGGAGATATTCATCTTGCAAATGTTATCAAACATTAGCTCAGTATCATCAGTGAGCAGACACAAAAGCTGGGATTTTGCTGCCTGGCATAACCCTATAACACACCTTTTCTAGGCATCCAAGCATCACCTGAACCAGCTGAGGCTGCTTTTAACAAGGAGGGATTCAAAACTGTCAGAGATGCTGAAGAATTAAGGCTCTAGGAGTTAATCTTGAAAAGAGTTCTTTTTGATATTTTTTGCTGTCTTAGAGGAAAACTACCTTTGATAATCTGGATGACTGGCTCAGAACAGTATAAAATCAAAGTTAGTTCCCACAACATCAAACTTTAATTTAGAGAGAAATGCCTCCCTCAGAGTTGAAATGCTCTTAATACACGGTTAACCTTAATGTTGCATGTTCCCCTGTTTCAACATAATATTTCATCCTGACCTTTTGCTGAGAGTTAAAAATAAATGCTGACAATTATAATTATGTATAACTGAAGATAAAAGTCGACTCCTTCCATCAGTCTGCTTTATACTAGAAATGTTCCACACACTTTGGCCAGTTTGCTTTCTGCAGCTGGAAAGGTGAAAGAAAGGAATGTTGAAAAGTTACAGGGCAAACAGAAAAGATCTTGAATGCCATACTGTTAATTTTTGAAGATTTCACTCATGTGTGCACATGTTTTTATAAACCACAGGACAAGATGCTTGTGCAACATGCTTTCATTGCTTTTTCTCTGAGGAAGGCACATGGATTTAATGGACTGCTTTGCCAGGTCCTAAAGAGGAGGAGTTGCATTAACTTTGCCATTGAAACACAGCCTAATTATGACAGAAATCCACAGAAATATAGAATGAATATATACAATGATATGTAATGTATATGTACACTTGGAGAGAGAGAGGAAAATGCAATGACCAGCAGAGCTGGCAACAGCAGAGAAGTCTGAGAACTAATCTATAGTGGAACCTGAATATTGAAGTTAAAACACGTGCAGCTGCAATCAGAAGGATGCTGCTTCAAAGTACTGCTCTGCCTCTGCTAAAGAGCTTTTTAGCTATGAGGGGTATTTTAAATGGACGTTCAGTTTTAAAGAAGCAGAAATCCCAAAGCCACTAGATATACCATGGGAGGGTGAAGAGGATCACTAAAGCCTTGCTGTTTATGCTAATAAGTTAGTAACTCAATTTACTTGAGTACTGATCAATGCTAAACAATCAGAGCAGTTCATGTATTATGTATTTCAGAAGAACCTGTGCTTTTTAGTGGAATGTCACAAGGTTAAACTACTGGTAGACACTGGTTCCCTTGAGCCCAATTTCTGCTACAGTGCTTCCTATCCATGTAATGAAGAAACAATAGCAAAATAAAGCATTGTTTGGAACACATAATGAACTGCTCTCATAAACTTCAACCTTCGAAAGTCATTATTTTTTACAGTTTGATGCAGCAGACAATTATTGGGCCCCCATTTGGCTGGCTACAGCAAGCAATGTACAATATTTTTTACCTCGTCTCAGTAATTATTGATAGAACAATTGTCATGGCTTGCACTGTTAATACCAGTGCATTAGCAACTGAAGCAGTTGCTTCCTGGCAGGTACACTGCAGGGCTGTAAAATCTGCCTCTGCTTATCATACTTAATAATTACTTCAGGAAATAGAATAAAATTCTCAAACCATTTTCTTTTCAGCTCACAGAAATTCACAAGAAAGTTTAGTTTGATTTTTAAATCAAATGAGACCGTTACATACTCATAAATGAAAGACAAAATACTTCTGCATTTCTGTGCAACGTTCTGTTGATGAGTACCTGGGAATGCTGTTACTCTTAAATAACTCAAATATTATTTAATAATAATAATAGAGTGGGTAAAATAGAGACAAGATTTATCTCATGTCACTTTACCTTGTGAACCAACAGCTACACTGGAAGTTACTGGGTATCTATGATATGAAAATCATAATACTTTAAAATCATCTTTATTTGCTTTTGACCCTGTAAAATTCACAAATACCAACCAGATTAAGTTGCCCAGAGTTTGTGGAAAACATTCTCAGAAACATTTTAAAATAAATAGAAAAAACCCAGAGTAACCTAAAGCAACCCCAAAGTCTACACAATTCTCCAAGGGGCTGAGACAAGAACTCATCCAGACATCCTGCATGGCCTGGATCATTCCACGATTCTTTGGTAATAATTGGCCAAGCAGGTTCCTCAACTCTCCACACACAATCCCACATTTCATGGGAGCAAAACAAATAGGAAAAGTTTATGTTTTAGAACAGCTTTATATTGGATCAGGCTCTGGGAATTTGCTAAGAAAATAATGTAAGTGAACAATGGCTTTTAGACCCGAGAGAGATGGAGAAAGTGTGATACCATGAATCACTTACTCAAATGTTCCAAGGCATTAATGCCACTATTTATATATCAACATATATTGCAAAGGTTACTTAACATCTCCTTAGATTAGTATGTTGTTCAGAATCAAATTAAAATTTATGACTGGGATTTTGAATAATTTATAGATATCACATGCTAGGCTACTTCAGAGTTTTAATTCAATGGAAGGAATATGTACATCTAGATCAAATACATAATATATAGATATGGAATGCACTGCATACAAAAAGAAAGGCAAGGAAGAGAGGCAGATGCAAAGAGAAGAGGGTGCATGTTCCACTGAACACAGCCCCTTTTCTGTGAGGGATGGAGACAGCACTGCAATATGGGTCACAAACAAGGAATATCAAAATTACCACAAACTTCATCACCCTTCTGTTCTGAACTGTGTAAGAATTGAAACTTGATGAGTAGTGCAAAAGGCAGGAGAATGGTCCTTGGTCCTGTCCTGACTGGGAGCATCTTGAACACTGCAAGTCAGTTCAAGATCTGTCTCCAACATTTTAATACAGTCAGACCCTCTCTGCCTGACTTAGTCCCTTAACTGCTACTTTGAACTTCATTTTTCAACTAATCTGGCAGAATGCAAGCTGACTCATTATCTTTATTAGAGATCATTAATTAAAAGCAGTATTAGCACGCATTATGACCTCGGTATCCCAGAGTAATTTTTCAAGGTAAGTTAGATCTGACAATGAAAAGAGAGCCCTTTTAACAGTCAATTTTCAAGATAAAACTGTGAGCCCTTAGGAAAACCAGTATCATCTGCTATGCAATTTAACATGACAAAGAGTACAAGTTACCAGACACAGCCTTTAGGTCTTTTAGGTATGTAATGACATGTTTTAACTAATAAGCATTAGCATATATTGACTGGCACAGTATTCCTGGTTTTGTTTATCAGTAGAGATCTGTGCTGGCAACTGAGAAACTCGGTGTAATTACAAATGTTTCTAAGAAGACACAGACAAGATCCAGGGAAAAATTAGGGATTTATACGATGGCAGTCTTAATAATCTTCATAGTAATTAAAATCTTCTTATACCATTTGGTAATCAGATCAGTTGGATCACCCTTCAGGACTTGCTTTGGTGCCCCTTGAATCAGAACCCCCCATCTTTCCATTTTAACAATTTACATTCTAAAACCTTCCAATTCCAGGTTCAGGATTGCTATTTAAATCAAAGCTTAAATATGCAGACATTCGATTTTTCTCTTCTTTCAAGTCTTTTTGAAACCAAATAAACATTCCTTTATTTTCCCTAGATCAGGTTAACATATTTCCAAGGAGATAATACTTTTGCAGATGGCTTGAATTAGAGAACTGCTATAGTAACCATCATGCAGCTATTCAAATTGAAAATGTTTAGAACTTGGCAATGGGGAGAAAAATAATGCCTTATATACACTGTCCAGACTCAGTGCAGGGAGGCAGGAAATGAGAACATGTAAAGAATCAAAATACTGAAAATCATCAACCACAAGAATGCTGGAAAAATTGAAAATTGCATGTCAGACATTAAGATATTAAATTAATATATTCAAGGTCTAGACAAAAAGCACTGCAGCAGGATTATTTACAAAGAGAAAAGGAATCTGAATTCTGAACAAGAAGAAGAAAGTAATGCTGTGTAAAATTTACGACCCAGAGGTGCAAAGAAAAAAAGGGGTTGTTTTTTTCCTTTGTGTTTTTTTTTTCTGCAGTTTTTTATCCTGTGCTGAAGAAGGATTTGTATCTACAATCAGATCTACATGTCAAGCCACACTAAGTGTGAGGATTTGATTCCAGGTGTTTGTGCAACCACAAGTTATCACAAAAGCTGGAAGAAAAAATATCCTAAAATACCTAATGACTACCAAAAAAAAAGCCTGTTTATCTCCTGTTAAATTATATGATAAATAACACAATTTCATGAAGCAATACACTCTCTTGTGTGTTTAGTGGAACTTTAATCCTTCTTTGGGAGTTAACTAGCAGTGAAAAGGTGTTTAAGAGTTCCAATCTAGCTCATAAAAATAATTACCATCGCAAAAGGAAAAGGGGGCAATTAGGTCAGAAATGAGATTAATTGACAGATACACCAAGAGAGACTTCTGCAAGTCTTCCAAAGGTTTTTAATCTGTATTTTATCAGTGGCATTTACTTTAATGCATTATCATTTTCTTTAAGCTGCAGGCAAACAGAAAAATAAAATAAGAAGTAATTTCAGTATAAAATCATAGAATTCTTGTAATGCCAGGTCCAAGGGGAGCAGAATTAGGTGAAACCTCATCAGTTTAAAAATCACAGGGATGTGAAAGTGACTCAAAGAAAATGATCTTTTAATATAATGATGTCCTGTCTGCAGAATACGATAATACAGGATAGACCTGAAACTCATCTTAGAAAACTCACTGATTCTTCCATAAAAAGTAACTGCAACAATTAGCAATTTAATGCATTTTCATTTGTGAGCAATGAAGAAAGGTTTGTTCATATTTGATAAGAGCATAAAGCAGATCTGAGGCAATGTAATTAACTAGTTATACTTCTTATTAAAGTTGTCTTTTCAGTCAGAACAGATATTTATAACTTGCCATCTGAAAGAGCAGTTTATCTGCTTTCACCACACTGCTCTGTTGCAGAATGCTGAATTTATTGTGGGGTTTTGTTAGAAAAATATCAAAGCAAATAAGAAATCATACAAAGACGTCCTGTTCTCAAGCATCCTACTACAGAATCCTATATATATATATATATATATATATTTCTGGGTACATTCACATACAGGCTAAAATCTGAATAAATATGATACTTAAGTGGATAACAGTATTTGCTAGAATTCTTTGGTCGACTAGTATTTGTAAAGAATGGCTAAAAAAATCAAAATATAAAGTTGCACTAACCTTTTAATAAAGAACTTATATTCTACAAGAGGAAAGAAAACACTAACAGCTTAATTCCCATTTTGGACCCTTTATCATCTGGTTTTTATTACACAAGTAAGGCAAGACAATCATTTAAAATGCAGCCCTGAAGACAACCAAAGTAAAGGAAAGTCTGTCAAAAAATAAAGATTGATGCCTCCTCCTTTTGAGAATACACAGAATTGTGTTATGTTTACATTTATTTCATTTTCAGAAGCCACAACAGAATATTCCTCCTGTGAGTTCTGAGCATTGCTGTCTCCACAGCTGGAAGGGTGGTTAAGACAAAGGCCCATTTGCCTTGGCCTTTCTAAGTGGTTTTCTGGAGCTTTGGGGTTTTTTTGTGGGGTTTGGGGTTTTTTTGTTTGTTTGCTTGCTTTGTTTTATCTTTTTTACAGTTTCAAAGGCATTAAGACTAAAAATGGGACAGGAATGGTGCTCAACATGCTAAGAACTGGCAATTTTCTCCCTGCATCCTTTATGCTAACATATTTTGAAACCCAAAAAATTGCTGCCTTTTTCATTGTGAAGCTGAGCTATAGAAGATTTGATGGTTTAGTTGCTTTGTTTGTTATTGATTTCAGATTTCAAACACCAATACAAACAAATTTACTCCCCAATTAGCTTTCATTAATCAGTTTGTTTCCTGGGGCTACACACTAGCACAGAGCAGACACTGGCTAAATGACTAAGTGAAAGCAGCAATGTGCAATTGTAATCAATTAACTGGAAGCTGGGAAAAAAAAAGGAAAACAAAACAAAACAAACTCCAAACCAAACCAAAACCCCAAATTTTATAACCTTAGCCTTCCACTGATTTCTCCTGTGTGCCAAACAGAATCGGGTTCTGATTTTTGACAGTTTTCCTTTTAAAGTGGTGGATATAGAGAACAAAAAAGAGTCAATAAAATACATACAACTGCAATAGACTCTGCAGGAAAAGCAAGAGCTTTACCCTTTAACAACCATTTTGACTAGAGTGGAATACAATACAACATATTTTAATAGATGAAAACATCTATTTTTGATCATTTTGATTGCTAGTTAAGAGGAGAAAGGGCAGCCACGTCTGTAATTCCAACTGTGAGGAGCAATAACAAAGAGCACGAGGCAGCCAAAGATGCCTGATCTAACTTTGAAAGTAGGACAAGGCAGGGCCAGCTGCCCTTAAATCTCAGGTAATTATCTTCAGACCTTCTTCTTCCCCCTTCCCTTTCTCTTCCCTTGAGCTACAACAATAAAAACTTTTAAATGCATATGCAAATAAATAATTTAACTAAATCACTTTGATCACTGGAAACTGTTAGTTAACATTAGAATGTTTCAGCTGAGAGAGATTCAGAAAGATTAATTTGTCTTCCACAGTGCACAACAGCTATTCCAAATCCTCTAAAGACCAGGCTGTGTTGTAAAGAAGCATATTTACAGTTTTCTTTATATTTTATTTAGCAAGTAAATACTCTGGCATTTTCAAACTGAAGGTATCTTATTTGTTTTCATGGAAAACATCTTTCCAAACACCAGCATGTGCACAGAACACTATTTACACTGAGTTCTGTTCACAAGCCAAAAACCACTTGGGAAATTCTTACCACGAGTCTCCAGATTTTTGTATCATAGATTTTTGTATCATTTAGTGTTCATGGGTATTGAATTTCCTACCCAACCATACCCTCAGATTTGGAAGAACATCATGATACCTTGCTGTCTGCAGCTATTAGTACCTTTCTGCTTTCCAGAGACCTATCCTAGTTCAAACTGCTCACTAGACAATATTCCTTCCACACCTCCAAACCACATCACTAAATGGCCTATGAGATTTCTAGGGGGCTACAGACCATTACTCTTTAATCACTGAAGAGTAAAGCATTAATGAGAGCTGATCTCAGTATCCTGGTTTACAGACAACACCTTTCTGTGGACAATTTAAGGTTTTCTGGGAAAACATTACACTTTAAAACAAACTTGCTTAAAAGTCCATTGAAAATAGAAGTCTATGCACCATCCAAAATAGACATTATTGTTTCACACAGCTCCCAGAGAAGAAAAAACAGAGAAACCTAAAACCAGAGAAACTTAACCCATCAAATGAGGATTGCATCTTAAAGGCATCTCTCTTCCTGCATCCAGCTGACTTGCTTTAGATGCTTTCCTGACAAAAGCTCCTGAGGGACTCTGGCTTCCTCAGGTTTCTTCAGTCAGAAAAGCCCATTTGAAAATGAAGCCTTTTAGCTTTTAGAGTTAATCTCAGTTTCGAGCTTGTCAAGGAGCTGAGCAGATCTAATACATTCCTCCCCGCCCCGATTTGTTGTCACATCCCAAACATGTTTATTTTTAATTGTTGTAAGAAGTAGTTATTTAATGTATCCAAATAAATGAAATGTGTTGATTATTTTATTCCTTCTTTGAGATGCAAATGTTGTTTTCCCCAGTCGGGCAGGCTCTCTTTATCTGACTGAGCAGTGAGTTAGTGATCTGCTGGCCCTCTGAGAAGTTCTGCTTTTAAGCTCTTCTCCTTCCTCATCTGGTAATCAAAGACCTGTGGGTAGACACACTCTGCAACAAATTGATAGTGAAAAGCATTTGTATACACTGAACTCCTATTTTTCATCAAGCTGTGCATATTGTCCTTTAGATAACCTCCAAATAAGATTAAGTATATGTTATGCCATGTGTCTTTTCATTGCAACTAGATCTAGAGATAAGAAGTCACTTTCAAGTGACAGGAGGTTTGGAATTGAAATCTCTTCAAGGTATATTATAGCATCGTCAAAAAATCTTCTCTGGAGATGCACACTTTCATGTCTTTAAAGACATCAAATATCATCAGCTTGGAGATGGAACTCCCTGCACCCTTTCCAAAAGCAAATTCTCCCATAACAGAGAGGAAGAAGGTATCAGTGGGTTCAGGCTAACTATACACACATTATCCCAGTCTTCCATATGAACTTGTAGTGCAGATTCTTCCTTACTGAAGGGTGGGGTTATGTGACATTTAGATTATTAGTAGGGAAGTGCAGAATCACATATTGTATAGATGTTTACCAGAAGCAGGTTTTTACAATTCTTTATGAAGGTCCCTGGATGCAGCTGAACACGTGCACTAACACGAGAGAGTGTTTTAGCAACATTCTTATGGAGCATTCCAGATGAATAAGCTTATAAATGATGATGTGTTTCATGCCAATAACAGCAACCTCACAGGCCAAAGGGAAGGTGGTACACCACTGCTAGCACTCAAGTACTAATCAAGAAAGGAGTATTTTTACAAACTTCCAGCTTTCTATTTCAGTCTTAAAGAAACTAGCAAGTTTTTATTCCCCCAGGCCATAATTACTAGTAAGTGGAAGAAGCTCATGAATTGAAGATATAACAATTGTGATTTTCATAATTAAGGATAAAATTTTAAACATGGTTCAGATTTAAAGGAAGAAGAAAATTAAGGTTAGACTAAAAAGATTTCAGAGCTAAGACTTTCGTAATCCTTATACCAATGTTGTATAGAAGCTCTGCCATTCACTTCAGGGGATAAAAACCCCACAGTTTTAAGAGTTACAATATTTAAAAATTAAAGGGATAAGAACAGCCAAGTTGAGAAGGTATTTTCTCACACATTCTCAGTCAGTAGAGCTGGCAAGTATGCTTTTGTATACAGGATATCATCAGAAGGGGTGCTATGATTTGGAAGATAGTTTCAAAAGAGTGGCATTTCAAAACCCAGGGATATAAATCACGCTCATAATAAGATCTGAAGGAAAGAAAATCCCCAATATGCTCTTCCAAACTGCAGCTCCACTTCCCTTCAGCTTGTCACTGAACAGCAAGACAAAGTGTGTCTGTAACCGTCGGTGACAGCAGCAGGTAAGAGCAGGGCTGGAGGAAGGCTTTGAAGTAGGAAAGTTCCAAGCTCAGAGAGCCAAATTCTTACCTGGTTCAAACTGGAATAGTTTTATCAAGATAAAAATGTTAATTCTTTATGCTACCCAAAGGTTTGGCCAGAACAGTGGAAGCAACTGTCTTGCTGCATGGACAGCTCTGTCAGTGTGTGGAACACAGATGTATGAACAGTGGAGGCTGGCAGCCAAGTCACAGATTCACAGATGTTAGGGGTTGGAAGGGAGCTAGAAGATCACCTAGTCCAACCCCCCTGCCTGAGCAGGGGCACCTAGACCAAGTCACCCAGGAACAGATCCAGGCG
>JAOEGS010009930.1:67147-81731 GCA_025447755.1 Corythornis vintsioides | reverse complement strand
TTCATAGATATTAGGGGTTGGAAGGGACCTAGAAGATCATCTAGTCCAACCCCCCTGCCCGAGCAGGATCACCTATTTTGTGATCAACAGAATCACCCTGATCCCTAAGAGAGCACTGTGTCCAGGTCCAGTCTGGAGTCCTGCTTCCAGCAGCACTTCCCAGTGTCACCAACCAGGCGTAATCTCATCATTGGAGTCTGAGCCTAAAAACAACCTACCATATGTATGTTTATCAGAATAAATTCTTAAGGAAAGCAAAATTGCTGCTAAATACCCCTTGAAACACTATTTCCAAGAGACTTTTGATTCCCACGCACACCTGATTCATCCTTTCTTTATAATTTTACTACACAGGTATTAATTTTATGAGTTAGAAGAGGACAATTTGTAATATATGTCATTCAGCTATAGGCTACTATTATAGAGCAGCATTGCCACAGCTGTCAAACATTAACATAACATAAAAAAGGAAACCTTTTAGGAGGCTTCTGACACTTGCAGAGAAGACCAAGGTGTCATTAGACACCATTATCTGCTGAGAGACCTTCACTGATGATGAACTTAGGTAAGAAAGTAGACACTGAAAGGTTACCCTAAAGGGCTGTTGCCATCATCTTAACGTGTTTTACTTGCAAATAAGTAACTGTATTTACCATTCACTCACTAAAATGTGCTTTTTTAACATAGCTTATCCAATTAGTAGCAAATAAAATTGTTCAAGACGTGTTGTTATCACTATTACAAAAATACTTTTTACAAATATAATAAACACACAATGGCCACAATCACTTTTTGAAGCATTAAAAGCCAAGCTGAAAACAAAGACTTGTGTTTGATAAATAGCACTTTAATGGAATTACCTAAGAATGCAAAATTTGTGGCCACGTTTCATACTAAAAAGATGAAAAAGCTTCTATGCTTTCTATAAGTAAGAAATACATTGGAAAAGGCATTGCACTGCATATTCTGAGCTGAAACAGGCAGCTTCTGGACAGTGCTGCAGTGCATGGCTTTATTTCCTTAGCCTGCATGGTTAAAAAGTGCCTCCAAATACAATTTACAGAATGTAACTTCATTTGTGTAAGATTTTCAGTTTCATCAACTAGATGAAGGAAATCTTTTTGCTGATTTTATTTTTTTAGGCATCCCAAAGGGATGCCAACAGAGGCACCCACATCTGAGTGACCCGAGACAGCTCTGCAGAAGCAGCTTTTCTCCTCCTCACACAGCACTGAGCTCTGCTGCTGGCTCCTGCTGAGGGGCACGAGACCCCTGGAAACACAGACAGCCACACTGTGTTTCCAATAAACCAAAGCTGAAGAGCTTCAGCAGATAGTGGTCCAAGTGTTCCTGCTCTGACAAAAAATAAAATAAAATAAAAGCTAGTAAAACCTATAAAGATTAATGTCTGTTAGAAAAATAAAAGTAGAGGAAATTGTATGAATCCCCTTCCTCAAAAGACCCAACTTTGATCCTTAAAATCTTTCTGTGAGTTCAAGTTAACTACAAGTAATCACTACTCACCACTGCAGCCTTTTCTTTACCCTCACTTAAGGCTTTGATCTCATTCTTACCCAGCTAATTTCATTCTGCTTAAATATTACAGATGGCTTTGATAAAGTCATCCTGTGCTGCTCGATTTTACAGGTTTGCTTTCAATAGCACTACTCAATAGAGCTGCTGACTTCAAGCCCCATTTGCAAAGTAGGATCTATAGGTCACTTTAGCTGTGAAGAAACTATATTGCTAAAAAATAGGAAGGTTTCCTGATCAGTTTATTACATCTGTAATTATCCAAAGACAATCCAATTATGTCAGGAAAAAAAAATAAAGACAAATTGTCTTGATTGACATTAAATAGCTCTAACCAGAAAGTCTTCATTTACACCCTGACTGGACTGCAAATATTCACCTTCATATTTTTATGATCCTGTATTTAACCAAGTATGAACAAACCTTTAGGAAAGAAGCCATTAAAATGCAATTATATATTTGTCCATTAATTCTGTTGTGCAGCCTCTCTCTATAGCAAGTACAGAGGTTTAACACGGACACAGAGAGAACCAGAACCTGACAGACACAGCCAGGTGCTTTCTGAGCTGAGAACTTGCTGCTCCGTGGACTATGGAGACAATATTGTGTCAGGAAAAGGGACTTACACCTCCAAGTGATTTTGTCAGTGCTCATTGTGTCACTGTTATCATGGCAGTGTCAAGTCAAACACGGTGATTACAAATTGGAGGCAGGATAAAATCATGAGATAATCCCACTGCTTGGCTCTTACAGAGCCAAAACTTGGTTATCACAGAGGTTTTCCCAGAACAAGGACTGTGAAAAATGCAAACCACAGAAAAGTAAATGCTACAAATAAATAATATATAAATATCTATATTCCAACTCTGTATGTGCACCTTTCACCAACCCACTGTAAGTGCCTTTTTGTATTTCAGAGCTACAACTGACAACACTAGTAATAAATCCAATAAGCTGGACTCCATTCCATCAGCCAGTGGATGTGACAGTAATTGTCTTTCTCAAGAGGCAATTCCAGGACAAACAGAACTCCTAACTTCCAGAAAATAATAATGAAGAACAAGATTACACATTATTGAATCGAATGGCAAAATATCAGTTGACTTCAGGAAGAATAAGGAAGCCTCCTAAAGGCAAAAGACCAAGGTTACAAGTTTGAGAGTAGTATCTGTATTTGTGTTCTTCATTTTTCACTCCCTTATAAATGTAACTGAGAAAGGGGGACTTTCTTCTGAAGAACTTACAATTTCCATAGCATGACTCAGGAATGGTGAAGTATAATCAGGGATATCAAGGGGATGGTAGTTTACACAAGCTAAAAAACTCAAGTACAGTCTTTTTGCAATAAAGTGGTTCTTCCAAAATGAAGACAAAGGTCTAGATGCAATACAACTGTCACACCTCCACAAATAAAAACACATAAATAAAATACACACTTCAAGAGTAGCAGCTGTGCTAACACATTAAACAGTTAAACAGTGATGTTATTTAAACAACCACTGGCTTCATCTGGAGGTTATTACTAAGCACTGAGCATACAGAAGTGTATCTGAACTGTGCTGCATCTCACTTTTTTTTTGAGAGTGTAAAGTCTGCCATCAGCTATTAAGAGTATTTTATTTTCTTTGAGTCTGTATGAAATTGAGAGCATGCAAAACCAACCTATGAAAATGCCATTCCCCTATAGAGGAAGAAAGTCTGAATGTAATTGAAGAGCACCTTGATTATTTCCAAAGTGCTACTGTACCTAGAAATTCTGCTCTGTTGAATGCAGTACAGGAGTTTATATGGCAGAGATTTTGATAATAGAATGTTCAGCAAACAACTTCTGACTTCTCACCTTGAATTTAATCAGATATTTTTCCAGAAAAATCTTTGGGAACATCATACATGAGAAGGATAGTCTTTCTAGCACCTCTTCAAAAAGTAATTTAAAGATGGAATATGTCTTGAAAGCAGTATCTAAAGGTATGCTTGGAAATACCTACCATGTGTTTAATTTTTTTCTGTTTCATTTCTGGAGTGTGGCAACAGATACTGAAACTATAAAAGTAATTGATTCTTCAGCACTAAGTGTTTTTTCTCTGCCTATAATGCATTCAGCTGATGTGCTTATGCCATAGAGATAGATGCCAGGGTAAGCAACTGATAAAGCACACAATCAATTTGTTGGCCTGAATATTTCAGGTGAAAGAGTCATAGTAAAAATCTCAATAGTAGTGCCATTAAAGATCATTATAAAGATATTATTTCCTTCCTCAAACATGTGAGCCAAGCACAAAAGAGGAAAAATCCCTCCTTTTGATTGCACAAAGATGTCTGTACCAGAGCCTTCTAATTTGTATGTGGGTTCAGTTTTTACTATAATTGCAGTGCCCCAGATTGTAAATCACAGTTCTAGGTGAAATTGCAAGCAAGTTTATTTTTATATAATACATATAATGCAAATATTGTCAATGCTGAAATAAATTTTGTTGTTGTTATTGTTCTGTCAGCTTGTGAAGTATCATCAGCTACACCCATTTGACAATGCTCTGCTGAAGGGAAAATAGGAATCAGGGAGATACAATATTATAATCTCATCCTGGATGTCTGACTACTATGAAAAGAAGCATTTACCAGCTACTTGTGGAAGTTGTAATGTTGAAAATATGAGAAAAACATGACATTATGTTGCTACTTTGCTAAGTACAAACAATGATGTTCAGCCTCTTTGTGTTCCCAGTCAACTCTTGGTGTGATGCTAAAAGATACCGAGATATCAGTAAAAAAAAATAAGGTAAGAGGATCTTCTTCCAACTGTCACAGTAAATTTGGATTAAATGCTATCTGCCCAGCAAGCAGATTTTGCAACACCAACACCTCTGAAAGACCCTGAATGTTTAACTTTTTGGAAAATGTCTGCTGAAGGAAATACACAGGATTATAAAGGAGTAGACATTCCAAGCTCTTGGGAGATGCTGGATGTGTTAAGTACCTTCAGACTGCAGCAAGCCACTCACTTTCATGCAGAATAAGGTCAATAGGTAGATCTGCAGCTAATTAGGCTTGTTAGGAAAGCATCAGCTTGTCGTGTGAATAAATCATCTGCACTCTGCATGTGCAATGGCACCTGCTCTCTGAGCATTCCATGGGAGCTGGGCTGACAGGGCAACTCTGAGACACCACTACCAGGCAAGTCACCTCTAGTCTGCTTCTGGCTGCCTCAGGTGTCAACTGTGAATGGGATGAATAGATCTGGAATTACAATTTTTTCAAGGTCACCACTGGTCTTGTGATCACAGGCAACCCATCACATTATGAGGGAAGGGATAAAAAGCAGAGTGTAACCAGCTGGCATTTTCCAATTAGATGCTGGAATAATATCCAAGGATGTTAGGAAAGGAGCAGGCTACAGCTGAGATTGCATCCATGGCCCTGACACAGGCTCTGTGTCACGAGGTTGGAAAAACCTCTCAAAGATTAAACACATCTTCAGGGCTTTCTTCTAACCATCAGAAGTGCACAGATCCATCCATGAGCTCAAAACAGACTTTATACTCTTTTTTATGTCCTCTGATTGACATTTTCCTATCTGTATTTACTCTGAATGAAGGATTTCAGCCTCCCCAACTTTAGTCCTTACATGAGTGAGAAGTAAATACACTCCTATTTGGATGTGAGAACAGTGGGGAGATCTTATTTCAGTGACACTTCAGGAAGATGTGTATCTGAAGCCAAATCAGCATAAGGCAAATGGATTTTTTTTAGTACTCTGAAGTGGCTCCTTTGCTTTCTCACCCCACATACATTTACCCACCCGCTGCTCTCACTAGTATCTCACTGGTATCTGCTTCACTTTCAATATTGAGTTCCTTTAACATAAGCTAAATTGGGAACTATTTGATGTCTCCTGAATTAGCTACTTCTAACAGGAACATCATCCTGAAAGAAGTCCAGCCACTCGGGAAACTCTGTCAAATGCAGCAGACATCAAAGAGAAAATGCTGCTGCCATCCTCTGCTCAGCTCAGCGAGAAGCATTCACCCACCCAGGCTTCACTTTCCTAAAGCTCTGGCTATTCCAGCATCAGCAAGCTGCAAGTACAGCAAAGGCAGAAGGATTTCCTGCTTTCTGCAGAGCTCTTTGGGAAGCCAAGAGCCCCAGGGGACACCAAAGGGCAGCCGGGAGCACAGCAGCTGTGGCAGCAGTGCCCGGGGTTGCACCAGAGATGCTGCAGGCAGGGTTGTCTCTTCTGCATGACTTCGGCACACAGGTGAGCAACCACCCACATCCAGCACATGAAGTAAGCACTGACTGGCCACCAAGGACTTTTTACCTTGCCTTCACACTGTAGATGTACACTGAAGGGCACAGGCAGCCAAGGCAGCTGAGATAAATTCAGGTACTGTGGTTCCTCCCACCCTTCAAGGAGCGCCCCAAACACCTTCTCATGCAGTTTCTCCATTCCTGTGCTCTGCTTTCAGACAATAAATAGGCTATCTTGACATCTCTCTGATTAGTACTTAACACCTCCATGCTGCTTGCAGTTTCACCAGCCCAGACTGCCTTCATTATCTGAAGCAGCAATGGCCTCTACTAATCCTGTCAAGAAGTTGGTCCAGACTGGTAATCTGGGAGCAATAATCTTCCAGCAGTTTGTGGCTGACATGAGCAAAACCCATGACTTGAACAAAGAAAAACATCGAACAGACTGAAGTGTTTCTAAGAAGCTGCAGGAAGAACATGAGATAAGGAGGCTAGACATCAGTGTACAGGAAAGATAAAGTGATTAAGGGAAGGGTACTCAGGAGTAATAGAACATATTCTTTTTTCTCACTCGGTAGTAATTCCAGGTGGTCTCTGAGATTTCTTGGCATGACAAATCTCACACTGCTACCACTGCTACTTGCCATTCCCATTTGGTTATTTATCAGTTTCACTGTCAAAAGACAAAAATGTCTTCAGCAAAAGCAGATGGTCTCAGGCCCAATGCATGAAATAACTCATCAGCCTAATATCTGACATACCACATCTTGCAAAGTTGCATGGCTGCAAGAAGATTTACGTGGTTAAAAGTTAGAATTATCCAACTCTTTCTTTTTCTGCAATAATCTTGATGTGCATGTCTATGTGAAACAAGAGAATGTCATTCTTTTGAGTATAACAGGCAAAAAAATCCTTTACTATTTAATTGTAATAGTGTCTGCGTATGCAAGAAAAACAGAAAAACAAGTTTTCTTTCTGTAACTAATACTAGACCTGTCAAGAATAGCACTTGATGTCAGGATTTGGAAGTTGTGGACGAAATGACAGACCAGCAGAGTGAATCTGATAACAGATTAATGAGATCTGCTCTGTGTAGTCATAAAAGTACTTAAAATAAGAAACAAGGAAATGGGAAAAAAAACAAGAGAAATGACAGTGGAGAGAAGGGAGCTGCTTTCTGAGCCTTCTGTTCTGATCACATAAAAAATGTGATACAGAAATGTGCAGAGAAATGGCAGAAGATGATCATCAAGGGCCAAGGGAGTGAACTGGAATACCCTTTGAATGCATGTTTTTACCTTCACACACTACTGAGCTACGACCTTTGTTATGGGTATTTGGAGCACTCACTACTTGTTTGGGCTGCCACTAATGAAAGGCAGCTCTATATCCAGCACTTTAAAAACTAGCAGTATGTGCAGTTACAGAAAGCAGCAGCTCAGCTATGCAATCAATTGTGCACTTTCTTACATCTGCCAACCAGCTGAAGAGGGATCCCCATCTGGCAGGTAATCCAGCTCTACCTTACATTTCTTGATTTAACAAGCCCGTTCTGACTCAGAACAATGATAAAGACTCTGTGACTGTTCTTCTCTTGGTATTCCCTCTCCAGTTCTCATCAACTCCCATTCACATGGTGTGCCAGAGCAGTGTGAGCTGCAATGCACCCAGCAGCACCAAAGACCAACGCCAGCCCTTACTTGCTCACTGTCCATTTACACTGCCTGTTTACCTGCTGGCATTCAACTCTCAGCATGAGGATTACTCAGAAAGGGAGGAGAATGAATAAATGAATGTTGGCCTTTCCAGGGTAATCAACACTTCTTTACAACTCTATTGCTGAGCTTAACAGCAATGAACAGGTCCACAGGACATCTTAGTGCCTCATTTTAATGTTTACAAGATATACTAATAAATTTGATCAGGATTCTACAGACTTGCCCCTAAAGGTCTATGTGATAGGAAAAGTATTCTCTCCTAAACTTACTTGCCTGAAATAATATGTATATGATATTTATATATCTGCCTCAAATGTATGGAAGTATCATCTGTTTGATACCTGTAAGAATCACAGGAGTATTTCCCTTGCTGAAAACTCAGGAGACAGAAGAGCATTAATGCTTAAATTAAAGCTTAAACCATCACTGGTCACAGTGCCAAACACAGCCATTGCAGCACCTAGTGCTTAACAAAAGCCAGGCTGTCCTTCCAGATATCACCCTGTTCCTCCAGCACCAACCAACTGGACCAGGAGAATACAACCCACTGCACCACCAGTGAAGCACCAGTAATGGATGTCACTGGAGTCAGGGTGAGGCCAGCAGTATGGAAAAAATGAAGGTTTACAGTCCACCTGACAGCACTGATGTGTAGCTAAAGCATAATGCAATGTCTTCCATGCTCTTCAAAACCTTGGGAAATCCAGCCATATGTCACTGGTAAGAAACAGGGGTGTGGAGCAGCAGCAGCAGCATTAGTTATAGGAATGCAGCCTCGGGTGAAAGAAGCAGTCATTAGCTTTTTCAGGAGATGTTTTAGCACCCAGTTAATACAAGTCTCACACATACACCCCTGTGTCACCTTTAGCCCCAAGGCACATCCAAAGTTGATCATAACTAAGCAGCAGGATGTGACCTGCTGCATTGAGGTGTTATGATAGAAATCCAAATGCAAATCTCATGTCTTGAATATAATACTTCGTGTCGATGAATGCTTAAGTACAATGCAATAATATTTATTTAGATAGATCAAAATAATAATAATAAAGAAAAAATCTTACAGAATTTCCCCACTTCAATTTTAAAAATCCAGTTTAATTTACATTTAGGATAAGTTGTCTGTTTTGTGAAGAAAATGCTAAGCATTCTGGGGAAATTATGTAAATTAGAACAATCCATCAACTTTTAATAGTATTTGATTCAAGAACATTAGGACTTTTTTTCTTTCTGGGATCTCAGTCACAAAACTTCTGTCATTTCTGAAGAATTACTTCAGTATTTGTCAACTCAGCCTAAATGTGGAAATGAAAAGGGATAACTCACAAGACAGTATGTCCAGCAACAAGAAAATAGAGTGTGGTGGGAGGTTCAGCATGTTACTGTTTAGACAGTCTAGATGGTACTAGACCGTGGAAATGCAAGAATTAAAGTCCTAAAATCAAGAGGGATGATGTTTGGAAGTCCTTACCTCTTCTAGTCAATTCTAGGTATTTTTATCAGTAATTTTCCTGGTCAAGAGTCTTAATTTTAAAACAAACAATAGCAATTCTGATCAATGAAATAACAAAAAGTAGCTTTATAGTGGCACAGTGAAGGCAACTGAAATACTGTTGCATTTCAAGTTCAAGTATAGGAAATAAAATACACCTACATAGTGAGACTCTTGGTAGATTCTTATTTGTTGCCATTGTTGTTCTTCACATAAAAATGGCCTTGGCTGTAAACTTAAATTTTAAAAAGTGAAAGAAACAGCACATTTGCTGCTGTCTTGCATTTCGTTCTGGTTTATTTATGGATTTTTTTTTTAACCTCACAAGTTTAATGGAATTTTTACTGTGACTTTATAGCTGTGTGATTTATAATACATCAAACAAGTCAAATCAATCAGCAAAGGCTTAAAAATCAGCACAGGTTGATGTGGCTCCTTTAAAACAAATCATTACAGCTGTTACAACTCAAACATACATAACAAGCACTGACCACTAATGCAAGTTATTTTAAAATCTCATTTTCTTGGTAAAAAATGCTGCCCTTTGTATATAACTTTTTCACGATCTAATAAAACCATCTGCAGAACTACAACACAAGACATAGTTCTTCCTTTTAAAGCTCTTTAAATATTCTATCCCATTCTTTTAAGGGAGACCTATCCATACTTGCACTGGTATGGAAAATTTTACCAGCTTTTTAATTGGCACATCTCTATCATTAAGCTTTAGTAGTTATTCCTATTATGCTCTAAATTTAATCACATACAGATTAAACATTCTATTTAAGTCAGTAGATGTCTTTTACCTTATTGAAACATCTAAGCTATAGGCAGTAAGAGGCAGTGTAACTGTGCCCAGAAAACAATTTGAGCTCAGATTTTGAAGGTAACAATTAAAGAAGTCACAATCTTGTAAAGACTTAGAAGGGAGACTTTAAAATTCCAGCTGCCACACACAAGATGAACAATCCCATTGCTCCTTCCTGTATTTTCCAACCCCCTTCTGCCTCTGGTTTCCATGCACCAGGAACATCAGAAACCACAAGATGCTGTTCCAGTTTGGGAGGAGCAGCTGCAGAAAAGCTGAGGGAGGTGCCCTCTGCAGAGGTGTTCAGTCCAGTCTGGCAGCCAGAGCCAGCAGGCTCTTCAGGGAAGCAGGGCAAGCCAGTTACTGGGGAAGGCTCTTTTATCTGACAGAGAAACTCAGCAGAAAGAGAGGGGTGTGTGTATATATATATATATCTATATATCTATATATATATCTCCTGTGTATGGGAGAGCCAGTTTTAACAGGAAGAAAAATCAGCAGGTCTTTTTGTAGCTAAAGGGTATGCATATGGGGCTTTGGAAGTTCTCAGGTGTATTAACACTTATTTTCTATTAGGATCAATAGTCCAATAAATGTTAGTTTTAATTTGTCATATTTAATTTTCCCTTAAGCCAGAACTACATTTTGATTATAATCAATTTAACACAATCACCCAATTAAAACTCTCGATATGAATAACCTATATAATGATGAATATTTAATGTATGTCCTTGGAAGTGTCCCAACAACCAGCTAAGGTAAGGGAGAGCTAATGGCACTATGCAGCAAATAGGAAAAAGAACTATTCTTGTTCTAGTCCCAGTCCATTCAGCACAACAAATTCACTTTACAACCCATTACAACAAAGAAAACCAATGACAATTCCTCCAGAAGATTCCTCCTCCTGTTCTAAGCAGAACATTAATTCATGGCACCCAGGAGAACTCCATTAATCTTCATACAAAATTACAACATATCCTTACATTCTTCTTTTTGTTATCAGTCCAAGGGATTTGTAAATTGGTGGTTAATGTTATTCCCCAATTATGTGGAGAGTCTGGGAATGACAGTGTCGCCCAGACACAGTTATGAACAAGTCAGGCTCAATCTATGTTTTGCTGCACTGATCAGTGCTCAGCAGCACTCCCAACAGCTACAGCAGAACCATTTATAGACACTCTGGATCTGCAGGTAGGACAGAGATTTCATTGTAATCATAATTTACTATTTAAGAATAATTTACTATTTAACAATAGATAGTTTGGTTTTCTTGTATTTTACTTTCTGTTACTGAAAGTCCTGAAGCTGATGTGGGTTTTGTTCATGATGTCATTATTTTCCCTTCAGAAACAGTATTTTGACAGCACATGTTGATTCTTTAGTTCCTGTCAGATCCTTATTCTCTACTTTCCCAAAGATATGTGCCCTGCAGGTATGTTTACTCAGAGTGTTTGTTTCTGGAAAGTGCTAAGGACTAGCAGAATGTGTGTGGAAGGAGATCAGTGCACTCCTGAAATCAGAACCACAGTGTGTGGTGGTGTCACTGGGAAACTGACACTTAAAGCCCCCCTAGAGTGTCAGTCACACCTGACCATACCCCTAAAATTCATGTTAACATCATTATTTTCTCTCAAGCAATACTCAGAAGCCATAGATACAGAAAATGATCCTCCTGTTCTTGGAAAGTCACTAGAAATTACAAAGTACCTGAAATTCATTGGTTTAAAAAATGAAGCTGGTGCAATTATGAAACAGCCACCTCTTTAACACCCAGTTCTAGTCACTTCTTCCCAACACACACTGAGTTATTCCAGTCTCACTGATTTTTTTCTGAGATGCTATTAAATTTTGCTATTAACATGAATTTTAAAACTTTACTAGGGAATGCCTAAGTTCCTTTTTAAGGAAACTTTTTTTATAAAGCTTTTTTTCTAGTCCAGGTAGATGCAAAAAAAACCACAGAACATGGACATTGTCTCCAGCTTTGTTTCAGCCATCATACTGTCACTCAGGTTTAGAAGGGGTTTGATTTTAATTCATTTTGCCTGGGATTCCAATGCTGACAGTTACAACCCCAGTTTCACTGCAATTTGTACCTGAAATTCCTTCCTAGGAATAAAATCAGGAAGTATAACAAAGAGTTAAATCAATGTTTTCTTCGAAATAGAAGATAGGACGAGAAAGAAATCACTTATTGCTGACTGTAAGAAGAAAAAGCTGAAGGGTGCTCAC
Source organism: Corythornis vintsioides (assembly GCA_025447755.1). Taxonomy (NCBI): domain Eukaryota; kingdom Metazoa; phylum Chordata; class Aves; order Coraciiformes; family Alcedinidae; genus Corythornis; species Corythornis vintsioides. The sequence goes on along the minus strand of JAOEGS010009930.1, from coordinate 69,703 downwards.
ATGAGAACTGCTGGCGTTGTATTTTGGCACAGAATTCATCAACCCAACACATTCCTGGCATCTGGTCACATCTGAAGGAGCTCATGTGAAGGGCTGCACACTTATGTGACTTCCAACACTCACCCACCACAGATAGTACTTTTTTTTTGTTATTATTCTAAAGAGATTCTGTTTACCAGTGACAAAGTGCTGAAATAATAACCAAGTTCTTGCATTAGATTTTGAAAGACTTTTCTCTCCTGTGTGGTAACATGAATGCACCTCCATAATACAGGCAACAGAGGTAACAGCCTGTGGAGGAGAGGAGGAGATTCCTGCAAGCAGTAACTGATAAAAAACTGGGCATCAAAGAAGCTGGGATTGAAAGTTGTTAAGAGGTGCAAATGGTCAGGGCTCTGGTGATGGGGATCTCAGTGTATGTCTGATCCATTCTATACACTGACTGTCTGAATTCACTTGTAAAAGAGCAAAGAGGGGCTAAAATTCTCTTTCTTTATTCCTTTCTAGGAAGTTTTCACGACGTAATTACATTGTAAGTGCTCGTGAATGTGCCAAACTGTGATGGAAGCAAACTGAATAGACGGGAAGGATTAGCACCTAGTTATATGAATGCAAATGGAAGTCAAGAACTCTTTAATTTATTCCACACTTTAAAAAAAAAATAACCCAAATACAAAAACCCCGTATGAACAAAAATCCCCCCCATCATTCTAAGCATGTTGCATCATTTTCTTCTTTGCCTTTTTTCTCGCTTTCCACCTGAAATAATTATCCTTTTTAATGAATTTTCAGGGATTAATTTACTAATTTTAAGAGCTTTGCAAACCACAGGTTATCAATCCTATTGTTTACTAAACACTAGGGGCTGCTAAAATCGTTTTATGTCACAATTCTTTACAAGCATCTGATCTCTTGCAAGTAGTGCTGCTGCACACCCTTCATCAGTGCTGCAGAAACCTCCTTTTTCAGAGACACTTCTGCCTACTTGTGAATCCATCAATATTCTCAATGTCTCTTCTCACCCCTGATAACCACTATCAGGCACTGTCATGTTCAGTGCTGCTCTTAGTTTTTCATTTTTTAGGTCATGCACCGCTGCTGAGTCCCTTTGTTAAGGTATTTGTGCTTTTATTGCTTGAGTCCATCACCTCAGCAACTATACACAGACACTGGGGGGGGAAATAAGTATACAAACATCGGGGATTTATTAATAGCTTGCTTTAGCACATTTTCACCAAATATTGTTCTTTCAGATGGTTTTTAAGAGTGGATAATAAAAGTAAGATGAAATGTACCATGAACTCTAAATCCATTCAGCTAATTTTCTGAGAGTTTTGGATTTTTTTTTTTTTCATTTAGCAGGGTGAAGTCAAACCCTGAGTTAAATGATGGCTAATAATTAAGAGGCTCAAGCAAGATAAAGTATTTAGAATGTACAGAATTCTCCTGGAAGAAATGGTGGCTGTTTCCTGCTGCATACTTATGTTCTTGCTCATTACTAAAAGACAAGCACAGAGAATCTTCAGGTATGCTGAGGATCCTATGGGCAGGTAGGTAATTGGACAGTGAATTCCACACCACATGAGGAATTAACTCTGAATGAAAGACATTCTTCCTGAGCTGGTTGTGATAGTGTAGCAGAGGAACCAAATAGAAACAAAAATGAGAAGTATTTTGTGTCACTGGAACCAAGGTATGCTGCTGGAAAGAGCCAAAAGGTGAGGTCTAACAGACAGAGAAAAGTGAGAAAGTCTTTTTCAGAGTGTTTCAAATCTATTTCAGTCACCCCTGCATCATGTAAGTGAATACAGATACACAAACACACATGCTCAATTGCCTTAAGAAAATAGGAATTAACCTTGATTTAGCTCTGTCAAATATCTTCAAATATAAGAAAATACATTTGCTCCCCCAGGATAAATCCTAACATTCCCTTAGGAAGATGAAGCTTGTGAAGTCACCTGAGGCAGTTTTACACATGGCTTCCTACTATTCAGTCTCTACAGTTCAATCCTTTCCTTGTGGCTTTATTCCTTTAATTCATTCTCCTGACTTGTCCTTATGGCAATCTGTAACAGGTCACAAGCACTTAGCAAGCTTCTCAGGCAAAGTCTACTTGGGGAGAGGCAACGATTGGATTTCATCAACCAGTCATTTAATTTTGTAATTCCCTGTAATTATTTTCACTTTTGGTATTTGAAAGAGTCTTAGGAACATATCCTCCCTTCTTCAGAAATGCACACCTCCTGTTTAGGATGCTATCACAAAGGTCCTTTCAAAATCCTCAGCAAACATGTCCAAATCCTTAGGAAAGGATTATATGTCTAAAATCTGCTCTGCTATCAGCTGTGACTTGGGTATATCCTGAAATCACAAGAGCCACAAGCCCATCAGTGTACATCTTTGTGCACTTTATCCTGTGCTGAAGCCAACTGGTCAGAAGTGGGATGGATGGACTTTCCTGGGCCTGTGTGAGTCAGAGGCTGCCTGTGAGAAAACTGGCAGCTAGACACAAGCCACAAGCCACTGCCACATCATCTCAGCTGCAGGCTGCAC
>JAOEGS010009930.1:24924-67047 GCA_025447755.1 Corythornis vintsioides | reverse complement strand
GAGGCTGCCTGTGAGAAAACTGGCAGCTAGACACAAGCCACAAGCCACTGCCACATCATCTCAGCTGCAGGCTGCACCCTGCCCCTGCCTCAGATCCCTTCAAAATGGACTAAGAAAAAATAAGTCATCTTGGAGTTGCATATACATGTGGATTCCACACACCTGACTGGTCTTTAGATAAATATTCCCTATTATCTGACTCAAGGAAACACATTCCTGTTTTCATTGGTTACATCTTGTTTTATACTAAGCCCGTAGGCTCCCGGGTCTGCCTAGCTTTGTTTTCTCTGAGAGGACAGAGGGCTCTGGTGCCCTGATCTAAAGATGATTTACAGGTAGTGAGGATAATGTTATAATAATACACCCCTCAGATTCTCATGTTTCCTTCTTTCAGGTCCTAATGCATACTAGAACATGCTTTATGGCTCTGATTAAAAGCTCATCTAGTTCCAGGGTAATATCCAGTGGCTGCAGGTGAGCTTGACATTTCAAGCATATCTCTTATTTGTCTTTGTTTAGAATAAGGAAGCAGCAACTATTGAACCAGAAATCCACCCATTAGTGAAACTGGGCCAAAATAGATACTTAAAATAAAATGTATTTATTGTTGTAACATTTTCAATGCAAGGAATTTAATTATTCATGCCCATCAGAAAACTAGCCCACCTGCAGTCTCTGGTTTTTACCACAGTTTACTAGTGACAGAGAAGTAAAACACCTCTCCTTGTGAAATACTCAGATACTTCAGATGCCTAATAAAAATGCAGGTGTATTATCTCCATATTACTTATCTTGAAAGGAGGATGATGTTGAGACAATAAACTATTTAAAAATAAATCTCTTTCTGACAATCCACAAAACAATGGGAAATGTATTCATCTCCATGTGCCTGCCTTACTGGCAGTAAAAACTAATAGACAACAGAGTCATCAGAATTATTTTGTCACAATTCCACGGAGGTTTAGCTAATTCTTTTCAAGTCCATTTTATTAGGAGAAAAAAAAAATTAAGTCAAATCCTGATTTAGTAAGTGGTGGATTTGAATAAATTACTCTCGTTCTGTGTTCATTGAACTTTAGATGAATTGTTCTACAATCCATTGCCAAGCAACTCAAATCTATCCTTAGAAAGTTCAACATACTTCTAGTAAATTGGTAGGGTGAACAAACAGTTTACTGGGAACTTCACTCTTCCTAAATGAAGATTTACAAGAGTTTTCTTCACTAATTCCATCAATCACCTATAAATAGCAGCTTATGCTTAATAAATTGATAGAACCATATTAGATTTGAAAACATTTGTATTCTTGGTAATGTGTTAGCCCAGGATCCTGATGACATTTTAAGACTGTTGAAACATTACAACCCTATCTTTTGCCTGAGACAAATACAAGAATTACAGTCAGTCTTTCCTACAAATGCACGTATCCTGAAAAACTTTTAATGTGATAGGGACTTGTATCTAAAAAATTACATTTGAGAGCAGAAAAAAAGTCCCAATCCTTTAGAAATCATAGAATCAGAGAATGGTTTGAAGGTCAGGTAGTCTAACCCCACTGCAGGGAGCAGGGACATCTGCAACTGCAGCAGGTTGCTCAGAGCCCCATCCAACCTGACCTGGAACGTTTCCAGGGATGGGGCATCGACCACCTCTGTAGGCAACTTGGGTCAAGGTCTCACCACCCTCAGTGTAAAAAATCTCTTTGTTCTCTCTGGTCTAAACATCCCCTCTTTTAGTTTAAAGCCTCATCCTGTCACAACAGGCCCTGCTAAAAAGTCTGTCCCCAGCTGAAGACCCCTTGAAGTACTGAAAGACTGAAATAAAGTTTCCCCAAAGCCTTCTCTTGTCCAGGCTGAACCCCAACATTCTCAGATGATTTTTGTGGCATCCTCTGGGCCTGCTTGGACAGGTTCAGGTCATTCTTGTGCTGAGGACCCCAGAGCTGTATTATCAGCACATCTCAGGTTTATTATTTTGGACCTTTGACCCACCAGAGCAAGAACGTGAATAAACACTGCACTCTGAGAACATCTGCATGAACAGGATGACAAAATGTCCAGGAATTTAAAGTACTGAAGAAAACAGTTTGCTGAAATAAGGTTTTTGAATTTATTTTTTAAGACAACATTTGGGAAATTTGTTTTATTATTTATATGGGAACAATCTTCCTAACTCTCTAAGAGAAACAAGGTTTAGGAGCTTTCCAGCTGTACATGTATTAAATGATTACAGGCTGATTTACTGAAAGTTTTCATATTTTGTTTCACAGTTTGGGTAATATGAAAATTTTATCCTAGTGCAGAAGTTTTCAATCCCTATCTCCTACTGCTTTAAATTATGATCTTCACATTTTGTAAAACTTATTTTCTGGTTTTGACTGCCAGGCTTGCAAGGGAGTACATCAGGAAATAACAATCCTTCAGCTCTTCACACTAACAGATTCCTACATTGAAGAATAATGTGAAAATTCCAGTTGAATCAGTTCTCTTAACTCTAGATTTTAAAAAGCTAAACAGCTGAAGTCATTCCACATTACTTTTGGTAACTATGGGATTACAGAGGGGTAAAAAGTTCAAGCTCAATCCACTGGACCCGCTCCTCTCTGTGAAAATAGCCAATTTAGAGCTATTATGAGAAAATAACTTTCATTAAGCTTTCATCATTTGTAGTCTACTACATACCATCTCAGCTTTCTAAAATGTCAACATCTAAAAGTATCATTATTCTTCATTATGCTGGAGGGAAAAAAATAGATCAAATGGAAACAAAGAACTATCACTTCCCTTTCAGATAAGCAGTGAACGCCAAGTATAATTCCACAGCAAAAAATGAGGATCTAATGCTTTAGCACTTACACTTACTCTACCTATTTATAATAATAGAAGCAAGAGAACATTCACATGTAAAAAAATGTATATATTTGATTGCATCTCTCTCCTGTCATCGTTCTGTGAACCTTATTAGGCCTTCATTTTGTTCTGGTCAAGGACTGTACCATCATTTATCACCCAGGACTACTCAGGAGCTGTTTATAAAAGCTCTGGATATCCCAGTGTGACAAACATACCCAGTTTGTAGCACTTTGGGCCCTGATTTACAAAGGCAGATGGCTAAACCTGTGACTTCCAGAAAAGCTCCAAATGGTAGGCTCTAACATTCAGTGTATCATTGGAAACTACGAGGAAATGTAATCATGAAAGCCAAAAATCAACACCTGCTTAACATGCCTGGGGGTTGAGCTGCAGGTTGGTAAAGATGGGAATGCTAAATGAACCAAGAGAGAGGAGGAGGCTGCTCTGAACAGAAACCAGAGCAGGCAAGTTAAGCTAGAACTGCACTGTGGGTGCTGCCTGCACAGGCACTGCCTTCGGTGAAATCTCTCATACAAGCAGAGATTCACTAATAAAGACCAAAAAAACCCTAGTCCCTCAAAAATCTTCCAGCAGCTTCTGAAATGAACTCTGACACGGTCTCACAATGCACAGGAATTTAGAGAGAAGGCAATCCCTACTATTTTATCTACTTTTTTAAATGCTATCTCTAAATATTCAATACATTTTCCTGAGTAGGGAGAGTGAGAGAAGACTGGAGTTTTTCTTTCCGTTAGCCAGTGAAATAATTGAATCCTCTCCAAAGATCTTAAAGGATCTATTAATTGAGTTTATGTGAAATTTTATTTTAAGTACATTCATTGAGAATTAACCAAATAGAGGATATTTGGTTGATACTTTAAGTGATATACATAAGCTTTACAAGTATTCTAGATGCCTGTAATAGAGCTCCCTGAAAATACAGCCTCTTGGAAAATTTTCCACAAGAAATCTGCTATTAAGCTTTAATGCTGTTTGATGCAAGAAGACTTACTTAGGGTATTAAAGATCTGCCTGGTGCAAAGATCATTTCAAATTTCAAACTTTAAGTCTTCCTCAAACTCTGTAACTAATACCTCTATTTAGGAGAACCTCAAGATTATGCCAATTGGATGTCTGTTTTGTAAAGCCAAAGGAAATGTTTAAATATTCACTTAAGTGCCAACCACAAATTCAGGCTGATCTTTCCAGGAAATGTATTCCCTAAACCTGTCACACTTGAGATATCCTGGAGATGTAAGTCCCAGCCCAGGGGTTCAGCTGCCTGTGACCCAAGGCTCAGCTTTGATGCAGCAAAGCCGGGTGCCCTTGGCTCGGGTTACTGGGAAGAAATTGCTATGTTGTTAGAAAGCAAGTGTGAGAAAATAAGCTAGAGTCAAGAAAAGAAGAATAAAACCAGAGTGAGATGCTAATAGCTACTAGCTCAAGGATATAAGTAGTAAAACACTCACATGAAAAGGTATAAAATCTGAAGGGGGGAAGGAGGACAAAAGGATAACAAACTTGGAAGATGGCAACTGGGTACCATTGCACTTTAGGAGCAGAAGTGTCCAACCTTCCCCAGCCCAGCTGCTGACTGCCTGCCCAGTAAAGCCTCACACTCTGTGGTGTGGGACTGGTGACCATAGTAACTACTGGCTAGTTACCCCTAGTTAGCTCTTCTGGGTGTCTATTAACCAATACATACATACTTGTAAACTGAGAATATTCTGTTTGCAGAGTCTCTTTTTATGAAGTTGCCTAAAGAAAACCAAACCAAGGCTGCAGACAATTAACATGTATTTTTTCATCCCTTCCTTTTAAAACATTTCTTACAATGTCTTTGGTTCCATATTAGATTATTCTACCAAGAGGGTGAATCAAATTAAGGTCACAGACAAAGACACATAACCATGGAAGTGTGAATGATGCCAACAGGCTGGTTCCCTCTCTGAGAGCTACCCAGGGCTGCATGAGGTGCTGGAAGATTTTGCCCTTTAACTTGAGCTCAGTCTGTTCCTTCAAGCTCAACATATCATCAGTTCAGTGTATATACTTGCTACTACTCATTAATGTTTTCCTACATATTTAATAGGAAATAGCTTGAGTATTTACAGTGGCTGGGTATCTACAAGGTTATTTGAGATAATTTACTGACTGGATATTAGATTTTCTTTTTGTCTTTGGTGTTTAAAAAATGTGAGAAAAATTTTACATGTGCTAATTGTAGCTGAGCTAGACTCCTGCAAAGGTGAGAAGATGCAAACTAAATCTGCATATGCAGAAATGGCTTAGCCTATATAAGAAACACATATTCAAAGAATCAAATATTAAACTGCTTCAGTACAGGGAAAAAAAAAAAAAGAAGAAAATATAAATGTTCTCAGACAGTAGATCCACAACAACTAAAGTCCTATCTAAAATATCTGAAATATTCATTATTGTTGACTATCAAGGACACTCATAAAACTGCAAACTTAAAAGTCTGGAATGGTTCAAATAATTTGCTTCACTTCATGATCTGAAAAGCTCACCATTTTCTATAAAACTCAATATTCTCATCCATGTGGCTAGAAAAATAGAGATAAATTCTGGGCAATCTGGAAACACAGCACATCTACAAGAGTATTCCTATGAGTGTCAAGAGACAGCACCTTGGTCTTTCCATCTCTTTTACATCCCATGCAACAGAACTATTGCCACCTCCTTCAGCATGCAGCCAAGCAGCAAGGCAATGACTGACTTTGCAAAGCCTGCAAGCTTTGCCAAGGTGGTTACTTGTTTCCTTCCCAACATCAGCTATTAGATCCAGATTTATTCTTTTGATTTTGCTCTTTGTTTTGGTTTGGTTTGGTTTGCTATAGAACAGTTGCATTTACATGGCCTTTCAAAGACCATAACTCTAACTTTAGATGTAGCACACACAGAAAAATGGAATAAGCACTATGGTTTTGGACACTGCCACCTGCATATATGAGATGTTTTGCAACTTTGTGAGAAAAGCAGCAGTACCTGATAAAGCAGATTAGCATTAGTCTTGTCCTCTAACTGCAGCTCCACTTTCTCCTACATCATTCCAGAGAAGGTCACAGAAAAAAAGCCTCTAGCACTGACCCGTGCTGGACTCCTTTACTGCACAAGTCTCCTTTACTGTACAAGTAGTTCCTGTTTGATTGCATTTTACCAATAAATTTAACAAAGATCTACAAGCACTCTTAAGAATGAGAAGCCCAGGTGCTATGGACTTGTTTCCAACACAAACCACCTTCCAGCTGATCATTTATTTACAAGAAATAACATTTCTTTAGGAGAGACCATCATGGAGATGCTGAGACAGAACTGTGAGCATAAGGTGGCTCCAACAGTGCTGCATCCCAAGGAGAGGTCCAGGAGCATTGCTAAGGACAGTGATTAAAGTTCTCTCAAAACCCTGCTGCCATGAACACACAAATAACCCTGCACATGGACAGAAGCTCATAAATGGTGTCTTAAGACGTCAGCAGGTTGCAGTGCACAGTTCTGGTGACACCAGAGAATAGATTCATAGTTAAAAATAGAGACTGGTATTGAAAATATCAAAATGCAAACAGATAAATAACACACATTTGTATCTAAAAACTACCTGCACTTTCCTCCAGCAGCTAAGGTGCTAAATCTCAACCTGTTCAAGTTTCAAACTAATTTATCACTCTCTGTGCATCAGCATAATTTCTCTGTTCCCTGTTCACTTACAAGTTCTGATGTCAGTGAGGTATGTTTTAATCACTAGTTACAGAAATAGCTGCTAAGTAAATGCAGCCACCAAATCTGTGCTTTGATCTGATTTCCTAGATCACAATTACTTGGCTCCTCAGTGTTTTTCAGCACAACTGAATTCCCTGGGAGCATTAGGAACAATTGTTACAGTCTTTAAAAGTACTTTGAAGTCTGGAGAACTCCAGTAAGGATATGGCTGGAGTTAATGAAAAGTTTCTAGATGTAGCACTAAGAGCAAGGATATTTTTGAGATTCACAAATGCCTTCCTGCAAACAGCTACTTAAAGATAAAGATGTGGAAAAACAAAACAACTCTTAGCAATTTATCCTATGAAATTGAGAATAAAAGTAGCTTTCTGAGAGTACTTTGTATTTCAGCTTTAATAGGCTAAAGGACAGGGAATGACAAAAGGGAATACTTGTTAAGTGAATCCTAAGAACTCCTCTGCTTCTGGTAAACTCATTTTCTTTTAAACAAGAAGAAACAGAAAATGAGAAACAGAAATGGATAAAGAAAAAAACCTGTAGTGATCTTGCTGTTGCAATAATCCTTTATGATAATTTAAGAGATAGTAAAAAGAATGAAAACTGTATTAAAAACTTGTAGTCCTGAAGTAAGGTAATCACCCCTCTGTTTTGTATTGATAAGGATTAAACTTGGATCCTGTTGGGAGCTCTGAAAGTAGTTCAGTGTTAAACTGGTGACAGTTACACTCATTTTATGGCAGAAAAGGCAAAACTCCTCGTGCATTGCTTATTCCAGAGCAAATCAGAATTTCTCTTGCAAAGTTACATACAATTCACAATCTGGGCAGATAACGTTCCAATAAAACAAATAAAAATGGTAAATTTTGAGCATTTTTTAAGCTAAGGAATGAAGAAATTAGATTTTCTCTTTGCCTGCTTTTGTAATTTTCTCCAACTTTGGGCGTGGGGGAGGAAAGTATGTGTTAGAAAGAAAGAAAAAACACTGTAAGCAAAACTACAAAGAGAAAAGCAAGGACAATACAGCCAGCTTGGGGGCAATTACCTCTTTTATCAGCACAGAAGCAGCCCTGGCAGGCTGCAGCAGTGAGAGCTACAGTGCTGGGACCAGCAGTCACCTGTGCCACCCTGCTACCAAAGCTGCTCTATTTCTCTCATGAAACCCCAGCTGAGCTTCACTGTGTCTGTCTGAGATCTCCCCATGCTCATCTGGTGCTAAACTTCCAGTGTTATTGATGAGATTCGCTGCCCTATCCTTTTGTCAAAGATGACCCTGTGAAATATCTTCAGCTGTTTAAAAAGTCAGGCCCCAGAAGGGCTAAATCCTACCCCTGAAAGAGGAGGAACTGCTTTAGCACCACTGCTCACTTGCTGATACAATCTTTCTGTACAAGTGAAGACCAGAGAAAAACTTCCCTTAATGATCTTAAAGCTCTGCCTTTTTTTTTTTCCCCTTCAATATTCCTACCATATGCTAAAAAGGGTAAAGAGTATATACAATATACTGCAATGTAATTTTTACAATAGAGTCCAGCTTGCTTAATACTACAGGTAATGTGCTATGTCCTTCAAAAATATTATGGAATGTTATTTATGAGACACATCACAGAAAAAAAATATATACATGTATTTGCACATTTCATTCATCAAACTCTTATCATGCCCCTAACAGTGACCAACTGGGGATGAACCCCACAATATACTGCCCTAGACTTTTCCCTCAGCTTCCAACTCTATTGTCTCCCAACCAACAGATGGTAATTTGTATTAAAGTTCCTCGTGTTTTGGGGTTTTTTTGTCACTTCAACTCATGTATAAACATGGTATCAACAATGCTAGGTGGCAGAGAAATTCCAGAGCTTAAGTCTAACTGGGAATTTATATTAAGCTGAACTTACCAGCTGCTATCTTAACTTGATGATGGCCCAGTTCTTGTCAGGAAAAACAGTGAGTGGTTGCTCCCCAGGCTATTTTCCCATTGCACATGTGGATTTACAGAGTTTGGCTACATCCTATCTCTACACAGGTGACCTTTCTTCAGTCTGTAGAGCTCTATTTCATGCAGCTGCCCCTCTGACAAGTTGCTCCATGCTCTAGTCATTCTTTCCACTTGCCTGAAACTTCTCTTTCGACTGCCCTTACTGACTCTGCAGCAAAAGCACCTCAGTTGGCACCAGTTCTGCAGGTACTGCTGTTGGAGAGCATCTGCCATGTGCAGAGCAGCTCTGACACAGCCCAGCCTTGCTGAAGGGACTGAGTGTGTATTTCTGCAACCTGGCTGCTGCAGAAACAGCAGATCCTGGTCTACAGAACACTTGGCTTGTCATTTCTCAGTCCTTCATCCTACCCCTGTACTTGGGATGTCTCTCCACTCTACAGCTGGGGCAGATTCTCTCTGATGATGGACACAACTGGGTGTCTCAAGACCACAGAAACATTCTTTTGGGGATGCAGAGCTAGACCTCCAGCACTGCTCTGCTTTTAGGACAGTGATGAGATAACTTGTAGTTTGGTTGGGGTTCTTTTCATGCTTCTCTGACCTGACAGCACAGAGCCAGCTGACATTTCACAGACACACCATTCCATGGGAGGCAGAAAAACGCTGCTGTTCTCTTCTTCCTGACATGCTCTGGTGTAATGAGGACAAGTCCTTTTTAATTTACCTGCTTATGTTCTCCAAGACATGCAACCTGAACTTTGCCCATACAGTGTGGGAAGAGAGAAGCTGAAATACCACTCACACAGCATCCTTCTTTCATCATCTGGGTATGAAGAGACAGTCTGGAGTAATTATATTTATAATATTGGCAAATGTTTTCTGGACTCATTTTGAGAAAAACCAATGTAACAAAATATTTTCAGAGTACTTGAACTCTTTGGGGTCCAGAATTCTCTAAGGTAGCAGATCCAAATTAAGGACACTCACTGTAAAGCTTTTCAACATGTTTATCCTGAGAAGATGCCCCTTTTTGTTGTGTCCAATGACACAGGGGAGTAAAGCCTGGATTCACTGCTGCTTAGCCAGGTCACCTTTAAAACTATTATTTAAAAATTAACCTAATTTTTATTATTGTAAGATGTTGTTCTATGACTACATGGAAAAATTCATTTTACCTCCAGTAAAGTGAGGGGGAAGAGTGATTTAGTCATGAAGCCATCTCACTCCTTCTGCTGGGGTACTGCACAAAATGCAATACCTCCCGTGCTGGAGCTCATGAAATGTTGTTATCATTTTCTACTGCTCTAGGATTTCTTTTAATATATATGAGAATTCTAAGTATAATAAATAACAATATGCTAACACATTCTAAATTATGTGCTAAATCTACCATAAATATTTTAAGTATCAAGTTTAATTTTAATGAATTCTGAAACTACACATATACAGCAAGTTGAAAGTGCTGTACCACCACCAACTTTGCTGAACAACCTCCAAAGAAGGAATGATACCCGTAAACCCAGGATGCTACAGATATACAGAAGTTTTCAATTTGCAAACATCCAACTTCATCTAGGTAGTGCAGTGCTACAGAAAAGCCTGAAGAATCCAAACACCAGGTATGCCACACCAGAAAAATGTTTTCGTACACTTCATGTACTATGAGTAGGGTGCAGGTATCAGAAATCCAGGAAAAGTATTAACTGTACTTTTTAATTTAACACAGTCTTGGGTTTATGTATCACAGATGATTTAAAACATCCCTTGTGGGGCTACTGCATGATACAGCCTGTGGAGTTTTGTCCTTGCTGTTGAAAACCTGGGTGGGGAGGAAAACCTGCAGCAAACTGGTGCACTGGGCTGCATCATCCCACTCAAGATTTTTGTTCTGACTAAAAATTACCATTTTCTTTACACATCAGTGCTACCAATTATCTTGCTATGCATTGTGTTGACAACAATGCTCAACCTCTTGTCCAGTCGTGACCCAGGAAATGTTTTATCTTGAAACACAAAGGAGACCAAGAGAGTCACTGTTCACTTCAGCTGCCTGTTACTGTCTGCTGCTCAGATGAGCAGTCAGCAGTGCTGCAAACACATTCCTGCTCTCATATTCTGAGGAAAACACTCATAGAAGACAGGAGCAACAGCAAGATGCACAGGAGTTGGATTTTCAGGGAAGAATAGGTGAGTATCAGAAAGACTGAGGCTTTTGGGGGGTTATTTTGAAAGATGCAGCCTCAAGTTTAGCTCCCAGGTGTCACTCTGCCACTGTTTTGTTGATTCCAATTCCAACCTGGCACTCTGTGCAGGACCATTCATCAGCAAGGGCAGAGCTTATGCATTTGTTTAGTTCTTTGTGTTTTAACGAAGAGCATTAATTACTAAATTCTCTAACCAATTCATTTAATCAAATGCAATCTGATCTCTGATCACTGAACACATAATCAGCCTCACACTTCTGTCTACTTGAGAAATATTGATTTTGTCTATCAACCCAAACAGAGGTCCAGGTGATGCACACAATAATTACCACAGCTAATGCAATTACTGCATGTGAACTGATTACTATAATTAGGAAGCATTTGTTTGTATTAAAAGGAAAAGTAAAGTCAATTGCCTTATAGGTTTTAAGGCATAACAACTGCAACAACAAAGATCAGAAAAAGACACTGCAGTTGTAAATATACAGTACTGTATTAAAATAGATGAAGAAAACTATTCTCCTCCCCAAAATATTATTTCTTAAATAAATAATACTAACATACTGTTAGGAATAAAATACCAAAGAAATAGAAGGAAATTCTATCTCTCTAGCTTTCCTAAAAATGCTGTTGAATAAGTTATCTTTCTAAAATGCTGACAGGAATAACTTTCCTCTTCTATTCCAAGAGATTCTACTCCGCAAATCCCTCCTCCCATATATTCTGTTTTAATGTCTTGGATAAACCCCAAATATCTTCAATTGTATTACACCTTGCTTTTTCTACAGAATCGTTTGATGTTTTTGAGATGTTATTACTGAAGCATCAGCACCAAGAATCTGACTTAGGAAATGTTATACACCATATTTTACTAAGAATAGAACTGGACATAAACCAGATTTCCTTGGTACATGCTCCCACATATGCCCAGAAGATAAACCAGTGTCCCAGACGAGTTTTATACACAGTATTTCATAATTCCATGCCATTTATCAAACAACAAGCTTAGCAGAGAGCTGTGAAAAATGGCAACAGTAAGAGAGATTTTATTACACTATGCATTGCTCATTCTGCAGGCAGGAACACTCCCACAATCAGAGTGCTGAAAACTGCCCTCAATCACCAACTACCTGACTTGGCAAAATGACAGATAGCTCCATTGGGCTGAAAAATTTGCTTGTTACTTGGATGTATTCTGTAGCATGCCCGGGGTTTATAGTAACCAATCCACTTTTTGGCACCCAGGAAGAAATTCTACTGTTATATTAAGCTGATCGTGTTCAAGATATTTTTGAGTGAGAGAGAGAGGGACAAAAAAAAAAAAAAAAGATTAAATCTGTGTTAGAGCTTGATCTGGGAAGTGATGACAATGCACTTTCCTTTCTCCCACCATATCTTTATCTGGTGAGCTTATAAGTCAGCTGGAGAATAGCCTTTGTTTTGCTTGCTTTGCATGTCTATAGTGTCTGATATAATTAAACACTTATTCAGAGCTTCTCAATGCTGCCATAATACTGATAATATACAATCATAAATACATTATCATGAATTAAAAAAAAATTACATTGAAATAGGGATTGAAAACCAGTTCACGGAGTTTTTTTCCAACTGTGCCACTAACCAAGAGTGTTTTCATGGACAGCATAAAACGGAATGATAGGACTGTGTGCTTCCAAACAACTGAGCTGATGCAGGCCCTGAATTTTTAATGGTCATTTCTATGTGATTAGCAGTGAACCTTAGGAAAAAAACAATGAAATATTAACATGCTTCTAACATTATTAGAGAATCACTACATGTTTCCAAATAACTAAAGATATTGACTGAATAATACAGCAAGGACATAAATCTAGGAGCTTAGACTTTTTCTTGGACTTCACAGCCTAAGAAGCTCTATACAGGACTTCAACCAAAGATTTATTTTTCCCAGAAAAGCTGCATTTAGAATCAGGACATTTTCTACTTTCTTTACTATTTCTGTATATTTATCAGAAAGAGAACAAGGACAAAAGAATATAAAGTGTGAAGATTTTACCCGAGTTTAGGTGCTGTTTTTCACCCTCAAGGAACTTTATATCCATTGCAATTTCTGTAAAGAATATAGAGGTAATTCTTAAAGAAGAGTGATTGTTGGTCTGCTCACTCATAGCACTACTGCTTCAGATAAAGTTACATTATCACTTCCATTATAGTCCTTCATTTCTAAATGTATATACAATAAAGGAAAATCATATCTTCCTTTTTTTCCTTTTTCCTCTGTACAAAAGGTAAGATGTGTGATCTTACAGGAAAACCTGTTTTATTTAAATGTAAAGGTGATAAACCTAAAGGAGAAAGGGAAAATGTAGAGAATAAAAAAAGCACAAAAATGTCCAGATACTAAATGCAAATATTCTGGGGGGAAAAAAAAAAAAGTTTTCTAAGAAACTGTATTTGCTGTGTCTGTTCAGTACAGCTGGTACAGGCATAGAACGAAAGGAGTAAAGCAGAAAAGTCACTCTTATTTTACAACTTAAATGCTAGAAAATAAAGTGTACATATTAAAACCTAACACAGCACTCCAAGGGGAATTACACACGTGTGCCACAGCCCTCTTGTCAAAGGAATATAAACAAAACTAATTAGCTGAGCTGTGTTCATTGTAAATTTTGTCAGGAAGTCATTAAAGCTGTTTTCCAAATAATACATTCAGATCTACGGAAAACTCAGCTCTCCTGATTCATTATCATTAAAATTGACAGGGCTGCATGTTTGGGATACTCATTACCTTTAATGAATGCACAGATCTGAAATGCTGAATTACATATGCTGCACTGCAAGGTATCCCTTCCCTCTCCAGTGGCAACTTCCATCCACATCCAGCTGCTTGACAATGCAAAAGCAACAGCCACCACAACTCCAAATGCATGTCCACATAACTCCAAGAAGAATTCCTAAGCTTTGTTCCATTTTCTAGTGTTTCTCTTTGCAGAGGCATATAAAGCACGTGCCTGACTACAGGCCAACTCAAAAACTTGTCTAATAAACTACAGAACAAGTAAATCATGAGAGACAATAGTTGCATTTTGCAGTTTGTATTTCCAGAGGAACATGTTTAGCAGGCTCTGGGCTGTAGCACATGGATCTTCACTGTGCTCTGATTAACAAGCTATCAGACCCCCCATCTAACCACAGTGCCTGCATGGGCTCACTGCTCTCACAAAATCAAACCCAAAAATAAGCCCATTCTTCTCTCAGTTTCTTCCTTAAACAGTATACTTCCTCAGAGAATCAAATCATAAGTGATAGATATACACTGGAATCCTCTAACTGGGGTCTATATCCCTCCCTGTGGTTGGGTATTTAAATAAAATGGGAAAGGGAATCACTTCTTCAAGTAAGAAGATGCATTTTCCCCAGCTGCCACATACCTACAAGGTTGGTTCAGCAGAAGTAACAAATGATCTCCTTAAGGCTACCCATTTATTTACAGAACACATTCCCATCTCCCAGCCTTTTTAGAGGAAGCCTCCTAAAAGTCGCTTTCCTGCAATAATATCCACTAAGCCATGCTGATTCAGTGAGCATTTTACAGGCAAGCATATATTTCTCTCTCTCCAAAATGCCAAAATTTCTGCCACAGGTGGGACAAAACTCAATTCCTTTTTTTATTGTCATGAAAGCAGCACTATTCGTAGTCTTGATTTGAGCACTTGCAGCTGCCCAGCCGTGCCTCCGGCTCTTACATTTGCCAACAAAGGGAAAAGTGCTATTTGTTTCACCCTGCAACTGATGGAAATCTCACAGGGGCATTTTCCACTATGTTCTTCTTTCATCTACCTGTTGGTAATTTTTCAATTCACGTTTTTCCAGTCTTTCTGCTTTATTGAATTTACCATATTAAAAATACGAACCCACTAATAAAAATTAAAATACAAGTTTTGGATTTGAAAATGTTCAAGAGTACAGAGGATCAGAAAAAGCTTCAGAGTTCTTTGAAATAATGTTTATTTAACCATTATGTGGATTACCAAGTTAGAAACAACTCCTTACAAATGCCTACTAGCACACAGTACAATGTCATTCCAAGAAGTTGTGAAATTCATCCTTGCAACTTTGTACAGAAGAAAAATGTGAACAGACACAAATATATTAAATAGAACAGCTCTGAGCTGTCTTTTGAATTTCCTAGATCACTTCAAGATTCCTTTCTTCATCTGTTTTTTCCCCCATCATAGCTTTAAATCCGCTTTGGTTTATTTCCAGATTAAATATTTTTATAAAAAATCTCACCATCTGCAACTCTCATCTCCAAAAAGGAAGCTAAATATGTTTGCAAAAGCAGGATTACTCGTGAGGATTTGGAAAGGAATTGAATACATAGAAAAATAGGGAGAGATGTACTCACCTCTTCCAGAAAAAAACCACCCCAAAATTTGATTTCATTTTCTTGTTTATTGAACTCAAATCTATTTTTAACTGGGGAGATTAGAAACTGATTTTCAGCACCACAAGAACTGCTGGTTTTGCTTTGAAAAGGATGAGTTCTATCACCAGGGTGACCGAGTATGAAAGACCAAATGAAATATTATGGAAAGAAGTGGAAAATACTTTTTCCATTGACATTTATTTTTATGTAAAAGTTAAGGGATGACTTGTCTCAAGCCTGCCCAGACTGTCAGCTTAAAAACCAGGGAAGAGAGGAATCTCAGCAAAAGATCAGCTGCTATTCCTCCTCCCCTGAGGTCAAAGTAGCAAAGCACAGCATGGAGGGGAGTAGAGCTTAAAACTTGACCTGGGTAGGTGAGTCCTGTAAAGGTGACATTTGCAAGCAGGGTGGCAGTGGAGATCTCCAGTGAGATCAGGAGGGCTGGGCAAGGAAGGTAGGAGGAACTGTTCACTTGCACAGGCATCCTTGGTACACTGCACACACACAGACCCTAGTGAGTGTTCAGCACAGCCCTACGTGAGCTCCCCAGAATTGCCTAGACTGGCAATGACCATGAAGATCATCCAGTCCAGTCACTAACCTAAGACTGACAAGTCCTCAACATCCCCCTTTTCAGAAAGCATCCCCCAGGAGGAGTGGACAGTGGACACATTGCAGAGGCTGCCAGGATTTAGCTGTGGCTGCCTAACCCATGAGGAAGAATAAGCAACATGCCTTAGATTTGCATAGACTTGTCAGGGTTATTCCCTGTTTAGGGTTCAGGTTTCTACACATGGACTTTTTTCCCCCCCAGTTAAAGAGGAAAAAAAAAATCCACTGGCAGGTCAGGAAACCTAAGTCAGGTTAATTATACTGGGCTGCCAATAAAAAGAAATGTATAATTTGTACTTTAAAACATTGACAAAAAGATGCTGCCTAGAAGCAGCTGGTGGAAATGGCTGCACTTCTCTTGGCTAGAGAGGCCTTGGAAGGGAACCACAGTGCAGCTCCCAGCAACACAGAGCAGGACACAGGCTCTCCCTGCTGCTAACTAATGCTGCAAGGACAGGCTGGTGCACAAACTGCCTCTCCTGACTAGTGCACTGTAAACTCATCTAACCTCACAAAAGGCTCCCCATTAAACCTTCACAGGTTACGTAGCCACAGAGTATCTTGCCTTATGAGACTAAAATCATCTTCTTTATTAAGCTCAACCTAAGACTAGGTAGGACTACCTATGGCAATTGGCTTGATACATACCCTAGCAGCAGGAAAACTGCTTTACAAGTTAAAGATGGGATTTAATCCAATCCTTTTTACTGCAAATCCAACAGTTTTTTGTTTTCATAAAAATCTATCAGACGTCTATATATTAAAAAAAAGTCTCCCAAAATAATTTAAAAGCTCATGTATGACACTGTGAAGGTCAAAAAGCTCTAGTCACTAGGTTCAGGAATATGATGGGACTTCCATTAACACATTCAACCCCTATTAAGGGCTTAAGTGCCTCCACTAAACCAAAACAAAATACCCTATAAATAAGAAAGGCTTGTCTGACATCTGTTCACTTTTAAAATTCAGCAAATGAAATCTCAGAATAGCAGAAAAATTTGCTTGAAAGGATAGTGCAACAACTCTTGCACACAAACTACACACTTAAGATTAGGTCAGTTGTTTTAGAGAAGAAACAGCTGTGTTATCATGAGGACTAAATTCTTGTGCTCATATGACCAGCTATATTAAATATTCTGCTATCTCAACTAACATGAACATTTTATCTTCTAGACTAATTTCGTTATCCTTAGAACTAACAAATCCTCTTGGTGTGACCTCTTCATCTTCCACTTTAAAACTCTGCTCACCTGGGGAAAAGTGAAAGCTCAGTGACTTATTTTAGCCCAAGTGCTCCGTTTCAATCACTCTCCTTTTCCCAGACTCTCCAGTTTGCAGACTACCTCCTTTAAAAGCAGAAGTTACGTGTCCTTCCCAACTTCACAAGTGTCCAAGAACAACCAAGTGAGTTAGCCTAATTGAATTATTTTGTTTTTTTCTGAAGTATGCTAAGTTGCAAGCCTTTGTTTTGCTATCATAACCTCGGGCTACAGTAAATGAATTCTCTGCTACCTTTGAAGGGAGAGATGAAGTAAAATTCCCCAAGTGCAAAATCAAACAGAAAAGAAAGCCTCTTCTGGTTTGCTTGAAATATACATCTTGTCCTGCTGTTCCTTTAATGTTTTCTTTTATGATATGAATCAGTGAAGGGCAGGTAGAGGGTTTTTCTCCCCCTCCTACAAGTACCAGTTTATTACAAAAGCATATTGATGACTGCAAACCATTGTAACTCACATTAATCCACTTGTTTACGTCAGATCAATCCACTTATTTATGTGTCAGATCAGACAAGTGCAGGTTTTCTTCTTTGGCATCCCACACTCTCCTAACAATTTAACACATTTTTGAGCACTGCTCTGAAGCAAGAGCCTCCTGTGGTTAGTTTGTTGATACTGGATTCTTTTTTTTCTTCTTTCTTTCTTTTTTCAACTGGCATTCAATTGAAACTAATGAAGAATGATTTTTAAATTGCCAGTGTGTCATTATTTAAGACGAACCCTTAAAAACAAAGCAGGTCTCTGCACTTAGTCACTCATTTCCCAGCTCACAGCTTCCACCACTTCAGCTGCCTTGACATGAGACAACATTTGCAGCTGCCCACGGGCTTCCAGAGAGTTCCTCCTCACATCCAACTACATCTCAGCCAATGAAACCATTCTTTTCAATAGGAGTGACTTTCTAATCAATTCTGAACACCCCTATCCTCCAAAAACCTCCACTACCCATCTGGAAAAAATAAGAATAAATAGTCTTTTAAGTTCTATTGGGATATCTGGTCATTTACAAGCTAAGAGGCAAAGTTCACTCATTCAGAAATAGGTATTTGAAAACTTGGGATCAGAATCTATTTTTCTGTTGTTTAATTAAGAAGAATCCTTTTGTGCTTCTGTTCAGAACAAATGTCAGTGTTTACACTTGCTGATTTCTGTGTGAGTGCCATGGACCTGAAGCTGGCAGCAATGTTTACTACAGCACAGGGCCACCATGTCCAGTGTCATTACTGGCAGAAACTTCACCAGTACACCAAGTGGGAAATGGTTCCTAAGCACTGATCTGTAGCACCATTAAAGATGTCCTGTGCTGTCTGGGCTGAATGGCAAATGCCAGTCAAGGAGGGCACAGATCTTCTGTACTGTAAAACCTCTTATCCCCAAGGTTATGGTTTGGAGATGCTCAGGCTGCAGAAACACCACTGTGTAGCATTTACCAGAAATTTCGGTAAAATAAAAATTCTAAAGACACACAACCCATCCCCACACCTCCCTTTCCCTCTCCTCAGCCCTACTACATTGTTAATTGAAACTGTGAGTGTGTTTCTATGTCTCAATAAGGAAAAACCTTCTCAGCTGAAAGCTGCTTGAAGAAAATACTGGGGACAAAAATACCCCCTCCCTAGAAAATGACAGAATACTGCCTGGAAAATCTATACCTCTCAGTAAACTTGTCAGGTTTGAGTCTGAGAAAAGTTGTCAAGGCAAGGAATGCTTTCTGCAGTAAAAAGACAGTGACAAATATTTAAACCTGAACATTAATGCTGATTTACCTATCACAACTGTGATATTAAGAGAAGGAGCTGAGGGCTGCTGTGAGATGTAGCTGGATTATTTTAAACCAACTGACAGTCCAAGTAGGTAACAGGCAACCACCCAGTAGATGCATTAACTTCTCCAACCATGAAGTTTTCCATGTGCTAATGAACACAATTAGAAGGTCTCCCCAAAACCAGTGATCATTAATTAGGGGAAAAACTGAAATTCCACCTATATACATCCAAGTGGATCCTTACACGACGTGACAAAAACTCGCAGGGGGTTCAGCTGAAGGTCTGCACAGCTCAGCCAGGGGGTGTTCCAGGGTGTTTCCTTGCTTGGAATGGGAAAGGGGACAAGGTACCCACCCCAGAGCTCTGCAACTCTGCCTTGGAGAGATGGCTGGTTGCATTTTACACTCCAGACAGCAGTAAAAATAGTCAGCAGTGCTTTTATCTCAAAAAAAGCATTTTTTTTCTGTCACAAGGAGTATCTTCTGATTTCACAGTATGTCTAATATTCAAAATCTCAATATATTGTTTTTAAATTGGACGTGGGAGCTTAGAGCTGCTATACCTAGAAGTAAATTCAATTAAATTATCTTTTTTGCATACTTAGAGCAAAGCTTTGAAAATTCCCATTCTATTTTGAGCTCAGTGTCTGACATTATATTCAAAAACCTGCTGGAGACAATGAAGTTTGCTGTAAGAATATATTTAATGAGCCATAAAATATAGCAGTATTCAGCACTATTTAAACTTATTTTTAGTAGTTTTTCTAAATTTTGGGGTTTTGCTAGTTGAATGGTTTGCCACCTGTAGAACAGGAAAGGCAGACTGCTAATAAAAAATGAGTTCTGTACACTTCTTCTAACTAGTGATGGTGCAACCATTTAAAGTTTCCTGATAGAAAAGTAAATTACGCTGGTTAATATAGCTTGATATACTCTAATTGAGATAATTTGCATTACTGATTTTGCTCAACTAAGCTTTTATTAAGATCTTGGCATTTCTATTAATAAATAGGCTGTCTGCAGGAACTTTGATGACTTGATGTCAATCCACAAATAAGAGGGCCAATCTGTCAACTACTTCTTGAGAACAGTTATTCAATAGTATGGCTCTGGACATTGAAGAATGCAAATCTTCACTTAGGATGTCTGCTTTCTGCAGACAGAAAGTATCAATAATTAATAAACATGTATTAAGTTTTTTCCTTTAGACCAGTCATATTTTAGCTATTTTTGAGCTATTGTAGTCCGTACTACAATAAACACATTCAGCTTGAAATCACTAGTAAAATTGCTACTCACAGTTGGTTGGGTTTTACTCCAACAACCATTCTCAGTCAAAACTCTTCCCTTCTTTACCTACAAACAGCAACACCTCACTAGTACCCACAGCTAAGCTGATGGGAAACTCAGAGCACATACTTCAACCTTTCAGCCCCCAGAGCATCTGCCCTGAGACAATGTTCAGGTTTGCTAGACCTGAGACAATTTTACCATTGTCTTTGAAAAAATCTGAAACAATAGAAAAGAAGTTCCTAATATATTTGTCTATGAATGTATTAACCAGTATAAAATCCTGATTAGCCAATTGAACTTGTTTGCACAATAGTGAGTTTGGTAGAGCTCTGTGGCTATTTGGAGAGGTCCCTTAGTGGAGCAACAGCAGTTTAAACAGCTCTGCATTCTCACACACAGCAATTCCCTGCTCATGTTTCCTCACAGCCACCACTTCTCTTTTCCTCCAGGATAAAAAGCAATTATCATTTATTTCCCAGCTTTTTGCATTAGTCAGTGCTGAGCACAACCACACACACACAATTGCAGAGGTACAAAGATTTGTGTGCTGTCAGTTCCCATCCCATCTCATTAGTGCACACTGTGATTTGATTCTATACATGTTGATTTTAAGAAATGAATTTATTTGGGTTTTATGTTCATTCCATTTTTCAGATCTATAGCAGGACTGTGACAGAATATCCCCAAAGCCTAGTTCTTCAGGAGACAAACACAACTTGTACTTATCTTTATGGTGATGTAAAAACCCTTGAAGGGGGATGGATGTTCACATGCCTTCTGGCAAAATCAACAACTTTCACACTCAAGAAAGAAAATAGTGCCCGTGTGCTTCGTTTGTGGGAAGGAAGAATGATTAAAAATAAATAACACAGAAAGATTTCCCCACACCTCTGATTATTGTGGATGGCTTTTGCAGATGACCAAGGTGATGAGCTTTCAATTGATCACTGCCTGTAAACTCAGACCTCAATACAGTCTGTTTATAGTGTATGTGACAATTGGATCATAAGTACCTGGGATTTCCCCTCCAGCATAAATAATGACAGCTACATTTGAGTGAAAGGATCACTGAGAAGCAAGAGGTTAAAAACAGGACAAGAAAAATACATCAGACAAACTGCAAAGGAGCTTT
Source organism: Corythornis vintsioides (assembly GCA_025447755.1). Taxonomy (NCBI): domain Eukaryota; kingdom Metazoa; phylum Chordata; class Aves; order Coraciiformes; family Alcedinidae; genus Corythornis; species Corythornis vintsioides. Next base: position 45,827 of record JAOEGS010009930.1, on the reverse strand, counting down.
GCTATCAGATGTTGACTTGAATAAAGTATGAAAACTCCCTCCCAACCTCAGCTCCTGTTGGCTCAGTAAGTGTAAGAACAGCAGATCTACAGCTTGCAAAACTCAAGTGTCACTGCTTGGATGTGTTCAATCTAGGCTGGTTTAAACAGTCCTCATCTGCTAGTCTTGCTGACCCCTGAACAAAGATGGATGGTGGAATCTCCACTTTTTTTCTCTGAAATACAGGAGTTTTTTCAAGTAATGGGTTGGCACCAGTTGGCACCTTTTTGGTTCAAAAAGAATGAAGAGCTGGATAAAAGTAGAAAATCCATTTGACCATCCACCTATGAAGGGAGAGGTTAATGCTGGTCAGTTAAGGGTAAATAAGCCATGGATATCTACCCAGGGATTAAAAAGGTCTTCATAATTTTGAGGTAATTTCCTTGGAACAGTTACTGGTTTTCATTACTTTCCATTGATCAACTTTGACTATATTTAGTGGTGTCTAGGACCACTACTTGTAAACCTTGCAAAGTTTGATGTGTGTCAATTCTGTGCAGGAAAATTTCAGATTAGCAGTCATGGTATCAATAGAAACTTTCTAAATATACTGAGAAAAATAAGAATATTGTCAATCATATATTTTAGCATGGGGTTTTTTTATTATTTTCTTAATATTTACCTTGTCTCAGATATATCAAAGATGTTTTCATCTTGAAGATGGGTATATACTAAAGATGAAACTTTACAAAGACTTCCTCTCCCTGCCTGGGGAAAAATAATACTGACAGATATTGGTACTATCAGTACAATTGCTGTCCTGCTGTTTTAATCTGTTTGCAACAGGATTGTCACACCGTAGTCCACTGAAAATAGCTTCTGTAGTTTGCTGACTTACAAATGTTTTTTGTTCTAGGTGGTTTTGTTGTTCCTGTGTTTTAAAGCTTGAGGGTCAGATGCAGGAAATTCAGCAGACATATAGAAAGAACATAAAGTACAGATGACTAGTCCCTATTCCTGCCCAGACAGTGAGAAAGATGCATTCTGACTACTGAAATAGGCTGTGTTGAAACAAACATCTCCAGGAGTGAGAGAAACTCTCTGAAGGAGTGTCATCATTTATCTGCTGTTACATCTACACAAGTCCTTCTATGACTATATAAAAGAAGCATGTGTTGCACTCAGTAAATTCTCTTAAGTCAAAATTAAACCCTCACTCATATCACTGAGCTCTTTATAATACTCTCCAGCATATGTTGCAGTAAAGACATTGATTTAGTGTATGTAAGAGAGATTATGATCCTTAATTGTCCTATTGGCATTCTGATTTCAAATCTGAGATGTATATACTTTAAAGCAAGAAGAAATGCAGTTATTTCTCACTTCAAGTCAGACACTTGAAAAACATGTCAAATGACAACCCAACATTCCCCTCCAATTCTTCGAGTTGTCAGGTAATATCAATCTAAATATTAAAGACACCTTTACTCCTCGACCACAGTCTGTAGCTGTAATTTTCTGGCAGTTAAGCATGAAACACCAGCTAAAGCACTAACATACTTCAGTACAGTCTGTGAGCTTGGTTCCACTTACCAAAAAAAAAATATGTAAGGTACTTCAAAAAGCCCAGAGACAGCTTAATCAAAGAGAGGGGATGCTTTCTGTACCAGGGACAGCTAACAAACTATGCTGCTGCTGTCACTTTGGGGGGTGTGACAGAAAACTTTTCAACTGTGTGGCACAGAAGGCAAATATCTCCTGCTTACTATGGCTTCTTTGTACTGGAGTAAGAGAGCTTAGGGGGGATCAAGTGAAAATAACAAGTAACATGTGAAAAAAAAACCAAACAGGTTTGGTGTCAAATGTGGGATGGGGATGAGAAATACAGAGTTATTCAAATCAGAGAACCATTACTTCTTACACAGCATAACTATTGGTGACAAACAAAATCACGTAAATGAAGGAAGTACTCTGGCCTAATTGTGTATCATGCTATCACACATTACTAATACATTTTAAAAAGCTATTTTACAGTACAGGAATGCTAAGAACTTGAACACCTCCAGGGTTAGTGACTCCACCACCTCCCTGGGCAGCCTGTTCCAGCACCTAATTACTCTTTCAGCAAAGGAATTCTTCCTAATATCCAGTTGAAACATCCCCCGTGCAACTTCAAGACATTACTTTAGTCTACTACTTGAGAGAAGAGGCTGCACCCACCTCACTGCAACCTCCTTTCAGGTATCTGTAGAGCACAAGATTTCTAACCAGAGTGCAGAGCACATGTGCCTATGCCCTGAAGCACCAGCTTCTCTAGGAGGATGCTGTGGCAGACCAGCATTCCTTCTCCACTGCATCCCACTCCACAACAGGGCTGGGGGTTCTTTGTCCTCTGCCCACAGCAGCTCCTCATCTAGCTGCATTCTAGACAAAATGAAGTCTCTGTGTTTTCTGGCTACAAGAAAAGAAGTATATAGGTGCTAAATTTATATTATTGTACAGTCCAAAATGCTGCTTTGTGTGAACAACCTTTTATTCTTCCTTCAAAGATGTTTCCCCTGATTTAACTGTGTATTGTACATTCTCCTGAGTAAATTGCATATTCCCTTGTTCAGACAGAGATAAACCAATTGTGCCACAGGCAATCAGCTTTGGAAAACAAATGGTTGAACAAGGCAGCTCCTTTCATCAAAAAGCATCTTCAGTTATCAAACATTATTTCAGGGCCCATCACATATTGAAAATACCTCCTGCTCTGAAAGCTTGGAATGACATGTCTCTGCACAGTGTTGGCAGAACAAAGGGATTCCTGGAGTCCAACAGCAACCCTCGCTCGGCTCAAAGGGACAAAGATGGTGGGAGGAGTAAGAGCAAATAATGGTCCCGAATTACAACGTGCAAGGAAATGCATTTGGGGTTTGTCTTCACTACCTGTCAATCTTCCCCTGCAGCTTTTAATATGTATATGTCAGTCCTCTCAAGCTACACATGTTGGAAAGTTGAAATCCAAGTGTGTTCAGAGCTGATCTACCAACAGTTTGTGTGCTTTCTTCAGTGGGATTTTTTAACGCTGGACTGCTAATGTGTTAGATACTTTGTGGAAAAAACCCTTTTTTTCTCTCTTCTGCTTTTTTCTCCTACTAAAAACAAACCCTTAGAAGTAAATTAATGAAGAACCAAATGGTAAAGCAGATTGGATTGTTACTACCAAATGGTGTTGCAAACACAATCTAATTAGGTGATAAAATGGACCAACACTGACTGAGACTAAGCAAGCAATTAAGTGCTGTGTGTCCTAGAGTGGGAGAGGCATCCCTTCCACAGGACTGTAGTGTGAGACACTTGCCATTTAGCTCGACAGCAACTTGTGTATCTCAAGGGAAAAACAGAATGAATCAGAGTAGAGGATGGCTTCTTCAAATGGAAGTACCTTTGTTTTTATTCCAATTTTATGACAAGTCAAAAAAACCCTCTAATGGATTGAAACTAACTCTCAGGAAATGGTTAACCTCTGTACAGTAGATGATTGCTCTAATCTTGGACATTAGCAGCACTTGCCCTTTTGCCACAAAGTTTTGCTTGGAGCCTTGGATATTTCCTACATAAAACAGCTGAAAACCTTGCATATTGAAAAAAAAAAAAAAGCAAACCCACAACATGATTTGTACAACTGAAATTTAGCTTCAGATGTCAAGATGGAAGCAGCATAATCTGTTTGATTCAGCAGGCAGCAATTCGAAGCATAAATTTATCAGCCATTTACTCTTTTTCAACTTCTTCAAAATAAGTCACACCTCAGACAGATTATTCACACACTGGAACATACGCAGATGCACACTCAAAAAAGAAAGGCAAGGAAAGCCATCCCTGCACAAAGGTACACCATGAGATACTAATGCTAGTAAATCTTGAGAGTGCTTTCACAGTACATCTTGAATAATACCTGCTCCCTTCATTCTCCCTATTTGATCTGAAACAGGCAATACCTAAACAAAATAGTCACTTAAATTTACAGCTGATGATTGTTAACATCAATAATCCAGTCCTAGACAGTGAAATAAGTCTGGTTAAGAGCAGATCTAAAATCTCTAACTTTGCAAAGTACTTCATTGCTGATGAAGCTGCTAAATGCTTAGCCCTGGTGAATAAGACTGATAATTATTAGATGTATATATTAACATGGTAAAGTTAACAGCATTTCCCAATAAAACCAAGTACTCTCATGACAGTTTATTCAGCATTACCCATCTCATTTCCATAACTGCTATTTAATGTACTTGACCAGGATTCGACACAAAACATCATCTAAGAAAGATGCTCAGTTTCTACCATTACAGAGGTCCACTAGGTAGTGATATACAAAATATATGTGGAAGTATTTTCAAATTCCTTTGTGAGTTGATGATTCTATACTGACAACTGATTCAACACCCACAAACACTAATAAGTTATTATTTGATGCATTAATGTACTTTGGGGGTGTTGAAAAGTAATACAATTCTCATTTATTGCTGCACTAGGTGTGTTGCATAACTAGAAAATCTCCAGTATTTCTGTTACCACTTTAGGGGAAATAAAAACAAAGAACAAGCTACAGAGAGACTCTGAGCAAGGGAACATATTTGAATACCACAAGAGAAACTGTGCACTTGAAAAAAGTTTCATTTCCTCTGCTTATAAGTGACAAACATCCTTCGTTAACTCAGCATTATGGAGATGTTTTTTCCTGCAGTACTGCAGCACAGGTGTAAGGAAAGGAGGTATTTGGGCTTTAAAAAGCCTTCAGCTTTTGCATCACAGATTCAGAAATGAACTAGTGAATTCACAGGAGGTTGTATAGAAAACTGTAACCACCCAGAAGATCTATGGCTGTGTCTCTGAAAGCTGCCTAATTGATTGCAGGCAGGTAGCACTTTGACTTCCACAAACATAAAAAACTTACTGAACATTTATGAAAATCAGCAGTTCCTGTTAACACACCATTGAACATTTATATACATCACATGATTGAATATTTCCTCTGCTTTTCACTGAAGTAGACTAGTCACCAAGTATTTTATCTCTAAAATACTCAGCAGGTATCTCCACTAGTAGTTCAGCAATGAAATTAAATCTTCAAGGTCAAAATAAAACCCTTTTAGTAATAATCCAAGTTAACTATTTATGGAAGATGTACGATTTAGACAAAAGGAAAAACAAGACTTGGAGGAAAGCACAATGAAAGAAAACATTTATCAAAGTTCTTGAGTTTTGTGATCCAAGAAATTTAATTTTCTACATTTTATTTCTCATTTATAAGGGGAAAATGAAGTAAAAATTACATCAAGCCTTACATAGCATTGGTTGTATCTAGGAATCCACAATACCATTGCCCCTCAATTTGAAAGGACACATCAAAACTCTGTTACTCTCCAGTCTGCAGAACTAATACTAGTGGAATGGTTGTGCTCCTGTTAGAGTTGTCCTTCCTAGGGAAAACTATGGATCAGGGATTTATCAGAGAGAAAAATCAAACAACCCAGGCTAGGCAGAGGTTCCAAAGTGGTAAATCTCTCATTTTTGCAGTATCTCGTGTCCCACTGTGGTGAGTTTCTATAGTTGTGGAGAGTAAGGAGAAAGAAGGTGGAGCTAGCATTGGTTTTTCAGAGCCATTAAAGCACTGCTGCTGGCTTTCAGCTGGCTCCTCAAGATCTACACCCAGACTGAAAGTCTGAAAACAACAGTCTAATTTCCACTAAACAATAAAGCTGCTCCTTCCTAGTATTTTACATCCTCTGTGCTAATTACTGGCTTCCAAATTAATTCTAAATGCATGTACATGGCAGAGTAAATCAGCCGGTGGTATACTTGAGAATTTTGAGTGTCACCATACTTATTCAAATCAGAGTTGGGACTTTAAAGGCTTTTCTCCTCAAGGATTATAAATTGAAAGTGAAATTAATCACAATTTGTAAAATAAAACATCATACATTATTTTCCTTTACCATCTGCCTAGGCTGTTTGAGGTTTTTTTCAACCAACCTGCAAAGATTAATGTTCTTCAGGGCAGTGTAAGTTGAAAATGATGATTGCAGCAGCAGAGCAGCCCTCTGCAGAACAGCCAACAGAGCAGCACAGCCCCATGCCAGAACAGGGACAGACAGTGCACTTGCAATGGGAAGGCTGGAAAGTGAAAACCACTCCTCTGATAAATAGCATTTCTACAGCCTCAGCAGCAACACAGGAGCTTGACAAGAGGCAGGTGTAGGTTTTATGCATTAAAATGCTGACGTTTTTAGGCTCACCTCTGTTGCTACACTGTTTTCTTAACAATGTTTTACTATTTCTAAATACTGATCTTCAAATCAGTGGGTCACATTTTTCTTTCTTCTGCAGTCATATGAAAAGATCTCAAAGCAAAAACTGGAGAACTTGTACTATGATCATGAACTACTGAAAATCTGCCACATCACCTGCCTTTTAGTAATATTCTGTATAGTATAATCAACAGGATTTAGAAAAGGAAGGCAAACCTGCACTTTCTTTCACCAATATCCAGACAATATGACCAACTTTTAAAAACTTTACAAAGAATCAGTTTTTAGTAGATTCCACACATTAGACATTGGAAATTAGGAATACACTTAATTGATTCCTTCATTGCTACTTGTTATTTTGACTAGTGGACTTCAGAAAACAGAGCTGTTTAAGTTACACCCATGTGATTTAAAGCAGAGTAATCAGAAATCCTACTGATAATAACTTGATTACCTTATATCATTACCTTAAACCTCTTCTGAATACACACCAAAAAAATATAATTTAATATATCACAGCTATAAGCTCTGAATGGAGGAGATACTTCTCTCCAATTTACATCTTTCTATGTAAAGCCACAGAGATGTAAACTAAGGTCCTTTTTAGGCTTATTTCTAAACAGAGGATAGTGACAGGGTTTCAAAGCAAATGAAAGCCACACCTACAACTAAAAATAAATATATCACTACTAGTTAATCTGCAAAGGAGACTGCACAACTGCTTTAAGGTGAGACAGAACTGGACAATCATAGTCACTGCAAGAAGGAGAAAAACCCACTGGAAGGATCAGTGCCAAACTCCAAATTGCATGGGAAAAATAGATAAGCAATCAGGGTAAGTAATCAGGATGCCTGCCTGTTAGGGAATTTTGTGAATTATGCAGGCACTAATCTAAACTGTCTACTTCCAAAATAAAAAACCAAAGCAACACCCACACCAGAAAATAGCAGCCAAAGCTTTGTGCCCCCACGTATTAAATCAGGCTGATAAAACATCAACATTAAAGAAATTAAGATAAACTATGAAACAGCAACAAATTATTAGAGGTACTTGTCAAATCTTTGTGAAGTGTGTATCAAGATGAACAGCTATTCACTGAACTGACTCCAGCTTGGCACATAGTGCCTCTGAGAGCCAGGGCTCCCTTTCTCTGCACTGCTCTCAGGAGGGGAACTGGTAAGTAGCCTGTAAAGCCTGACACAGCCACACGTCCAGAGAGCCAGGAGAAATCTTGGGCAGCAGGGACTTCGAGATCCAAACTCCATGGAACAAACTCAAGGAGAAAAGTAGAAATGTGGTCTCCACCTCCGTGTCTGTGAGTGTACAATAGGAGGGGGTTTCACAGTAAACCAGAGTTTCTGGATTCAAAGTATTAAGTAAGCACAATGAACATGGGCCATCAAACCCCCTCTGCTCTCAAATCCTCTACAATCTAGTAAAGAATCCAATATTTAAACTTTGCAATTCTTATTTTTTCTAAATTACAAAGTCTATTCTTAGTTTTCAATCCAATCATGAATAGACTTCTATGAAGTTGTTTTGAGTGACTTGAACTTCTGTGATTTATCTGGCTTTGGGTTAGAAAAAAAAAAGTTGATGGATGAAGCCACAGCTTTGATCTTTATAAGTAAGGAGCTTAAAAAACCCCATAATAATATAATCCAAAATGATGGCACCAAATAAAACAGAAACCATATCTAGTCTACTGCTTCATCATATCAAACATCTTCATATAGATAAAAATGCAACTTTACATCAAAAAAGGAAGTAAAATAAAGAAATCTATGGGCAATGCAACCACAAGAGCTTATTCAACAGCCCTTCCTTTAATAATGGCATTCATTAGCATAAATATTATTATTAATGAGCTTTTCTGTTTGTCTTCTATGGTAACTGAAGAATAAAATATCATGTAATATATCATGTACTATGTAAAACAGTAAACTTCTGCTTGCTCCCTTGTAGTTATTTCTGCTCCTGTCTGCTTCAATTTCATGCTCTGCCTAGAAGTTCACCTTTATTTCCATTTATTTATGTACTATCAGGAGTGATCATGCTACATGACAAAATGTGTTGCCAGCGTGTTAAAACTGGTCTTTTTTGATAAGAAAGTGGACTGCATGAAATGAGTTAAAAATGAGAGTGTTGAAGGGGGAAGTGGCACAACTGTCATTCTGAACAGTCCACAGCACGTTACTCCCAGAGTGTCTATTAGGGTTTCTTAGAAAATTAATTATAAGAAAACTTCTTGAGAGAAACACTAGTCTTCAAGTTTATTCAGAAACACAAGATGCCACAAACTGACTGCAAGCCCTAGAGTGGCCAAAGGCACCTTTACAAGCTACTTTTGGAGATCAGAGGTGTACCATGTGCAAAAGCAAAGGAGAAAAAGTATTAAGACCAAAAAAAAACCCAATCTGTTTTCTTCAAAAAGTCAAGCAACTAGCAGGGAGAGTCCACAGGTCCAGTTCTTCTCAGGTAACCTTTCCACATTTCCTGCAGTATTTGTACAGCCAGGCAAAGCCATAATTTAATTTAATTTAATGAAATGAGAGAAAGGTCATGTTTGCATGAGAAAATAGTTAGGTGAGATGAGCCATCAGAAGAAATAAACTACTACATCTGCACCCAAAACCTACAGGGTAGGACAGTAAATGGGAGTTTTCCCTTTTGTAAAAATTATCACAAAACAAGAGCTGGAAATACTGCAATGCAATTACTTTTTTAAAGTAAGCTCTAAGACAGCTACTCTGTCAAATGTCTGTCAGAATTCACATTAGAAACAAGCCTGTGCTTTTCTACACACAGCATTACCATTTTTAAATCAGGTTTCTTTCATTTTTCCCTTTTCTTTCCAGAAGTCCTTGGAACACAGATGCAAAACAACATGAGTGAGCAAGCAGCCTGTTTGCCAACCTCTCCAACTCCACTACGTTCATCAGAAGTAAATGATTTCACATCCAGCTTATAACTAATTCACTTTGCACATTGAACAAATCCCTACACGACCACATTAACATTAGTACTTATGCACTGATCCAGTGGACAAATTACACTTTACCCTGGACACATTCAGGTCCCAAATTGCACAGGAAAATTAGGCTGCGAGTGATCAAGTCCTGCCAATTATTTATTTAATTTTCTTGCTAACAATGAGAAAATCCTCTCATACTAATGAGAAAAAACTCTACAACAGAAATACACCTCTCCCTGTTCAAAGGAAGAAGGGGGAGGGGAAAAAAAAAGTAAACCCCACAGAGTTTGATAGAGTTATTTCTGTGATCCTCTTATCTCTTAGCCTGCAGATGGATGGATCATTTAATGAGAAACAACAGTCCCCCCTCACATTAAAGGCACAAAGAATGTCCACCTTCTCAAGAAGAAAGCAGCTGAAACACCTCAGCAGTGCTCTCAGCAGCTTGTGGGTTGTTACCAAATGCAGCCCTATAAACTGCCTCTGATGGATCAAAACAGGCTCTCCATTTCTTACTCCTATTGCTTCATTAATTAATTTGGTGAAATTTAGTTACTAGTTAATATTCATCAAACTGTAACTCCATTAGCATAATTCAGAGCTGTAGCACTGGCAGATACTGTGCCAGGCAGCACTGTGGAACTCTTCTTAGGAACACAAGAGCTGAGCACTAGCACAGGATCACAAATACAGAGTGGTGGCTGCTGCTCCTCTCCTGCATTCCCATTCCCAAAGGCTTCTAACTGTGCACAACAGCCAGAGGAGACCATCTGCTTTAAATCTCTTGTCATTTGGATGCTCCATTATTAAGTGACAAACTCTGATTTTGCACTACTAGGAGAGGACTTTTACAGAGCAAGACACAGAATTTGTTTTAGAGTGTATATATATAATATACAAGTCTTGGGTTCTGTGGAGATATTGCTGATGATGCTTCTGGCAGCTTCTTACTTTTGAACTTCTTCCTTCTCAGTGTTTCTCAAATTGGCACTGACTCTTTGCATGAAGTGAAATGTTCATTTGCTTAAATTAATTCACAATGAGTAGTGCCCATATAATTCCCTGTAACTAATTCTTCTTCTTCTGCCTGCAGCTGCACCATCTAATCCACCCCTTGCTTCTGCACCTTTAACCTATCCTCTAACTCAACTGGAACCATGACTTCTCACATCTCCTCCTCCCTAGACCCTCCTGCTGATTCAGCTCATTAAATTCTACACAACATTTCAGGCTTTTGTTTTTGTCTTTCACTCTTATTAAGACTCAAATCTGACTTACATTCAGTCTTTCTCCCCTCTGTGCAACATGCAAACATCTGTATTTCCACACAACTTGGGGGTGAGAAGCACATGTTCATTTTGGATGACACACAAAAATTTCCATTTGGGTTTGGCCCTTGGAAGATTTTTTTCATCTCTACCCCAGAGGTGAAATTAAAATTAAGATTAAAAATAGTCTTGAGAATTTTAAATGCTTTTATTTCACTGTTTTCTTCACGTTTGATGTTTTGGACAGAACATGTATTTTTAATTGTGTGATGCATAAGTATCTCCTGCAATCAATACTCCAAAACACATTTTCTCTCTCTTCTGAGTCTCTTGCAGTTCATTAATTTCTGACTTGCTGAGCTGCATCTGTGAACAGTGTTTCAAACACTGGGATTCTTTTCAAAATCATTGACAAACACAGGAACATCCATTTCAGCTGTAACAATTTAATGCATTTTACTACTCCAACACATTTGTGTACCAAGTCTCTCTGACACCTTTGGTTGTCGAATCATTTTTACTAATTAGTGGAGTTATGCACTGTTTTTATGATCTACAGACAGAGGCAGAGTGAGACCTTCCCTGTCATGATCATTAAGCTCAAAAAGGAGAAAAATCAGATTGTCCAGTAGTGTGGTTGCTACTTGTTGCTCTTGAAACCCCAACTCCACACTTTCTGGAAAAGTAAGATAGCTGGTCAAGTAATGCACCACAAATTACAAGTATTGCCAGCTACACTGTTTGAAGATATATTAATAAATGATTATAATAATAATGTGATGGTCTGATGATACTACAAGTGAGTCATATTAGCATTCTAGGGAAGCTATACACTGTATTAAATTTAGTTCCAAGAAAATAATGCAACTTTTAAATAGAGGGAAGTGTGACATTACTGCAAGCTAAATATACCCATAGTGCTGTAACAAAGAATTAGTCTCACTGTGAAAACACTACAGAGCTGCAGTGTTGAGGACATGACACTCACAAGGAAGAATTTCAGAGTGCTCATTCTGCATTGTTTTCTATTAATACTCATGATTATTCAAAAGAGAAAGGTCACTCTGATGACAATTCTTTTCACACCATAAGAAGAAGATAAATGTGTGATTAGCACTAGGCCACTGGGTCCCTGTGACTCAAAAAGAGGGAATAAAAAAAGAGCCTTCTCAAAACTAGATCAAGAAATTAAATAATGGGGGCAGTGCAAGTGAAAGTCATCAAAACATTTGAAATTCTCTAAGCTGGAAAACCACTACCATGAGTGATTTTTTCCCAGAGATGCCTGTTCTATGAAGGCTGTCAGCACAACAGCTGATCTGGAGCATCTATGGCTATGAAACCCAGCCTGGTGGGAACCTGCTCAGCACACAGAAGCAGAAACCATTTAAGAAAAGCCTAAACAAGCAAAAAATGTTAAGAGAAAAGGAATCTAAAGAATTCAGTGTCTTCCACAAGTTATAATTAGGACTCAGTCCTTCAAGAAAGAGAGAAAAAACCCCAGCTCTTGCTCTCTTGCTCCAAGGCCACCTCCAGAGGCCACTCCTCTTTCTAGGCAGTGGAAGCAAGCAGAGGGCACCCACTTTTTAAAGCATTTAGGTGTTAATCTAGACACGGGGTAGCAAAGCCAAGCAGCTAAACATATGCTTAAGGTTAAGTCTCCTATAGGCTCTAGAAGCAAGAGCTGATTAATTCCAGTGTTGTGACAGCTCATTCTATGTAGCTACGGAGCATGAAAAAAATAGTCTAACTATATAGAAGTTGCTTCAATTATTTTCTCATTTTAAGTATTACTCCAATTAAAAGTTAAAATGCTTGTTTTCTTGGAGTACTGCAGTGAGGTCCCCACTGCCAGGCTAATAATTCTACTTTATCCATTAAGCATTCCCTGCCTCTGTCTGTCTCTGCTTTCTGATTACTGTCTGGTCAGTTAATTTCTACAGCTTTTCAACTGGCACTAATCAGGTATTAAAAGCTGCCATCAGCTTTGCTTGATACAGATTCCTACCCCCAGTTAGAAAGGATTTTCAAAATAGGCAATTCTTGGCCTTTTCTGATTATCCACAGACAAGCTCCTAATCCAGTGGCTCGTATTTAGGAAGCCAAGCAGTGAAATAAACGATGTTGACTATAATCTACTGATCTTTTTTTAAAATCAAGAAATAAAGCTAAAAAACTTCAGCATTCTAATCCTGAGACATCTGTTTTAGGGATGCTTCTTTTTTTATTATTCAACAGGAGAATGGATTGGGTGAAGAAGAAAAGAAAGGGGAAGAATCCAATAATAACAGCCCTTTTTAGATAGCCCTTTTGTGGCAAATAATTTCAGTGAAGTTTACCATAATTAAGACAGTGATTAAAGAGATTTTGCACTTTTAAATGGGTAGATTTCAGGGGAGGGAGAGGCAAGAGATGTACTAGTCAGACTGCATGGGAAAAAAATCTCATTTTTATTTGTTTTTCCAGGCAAGGATAGTCAGAATAAGTCTTTTGACTAGTCTGAAGCCCTCAAAAGAAAGATCACAGAGTACCAGAAGTTCTGTTCTGACACCAATAATAGAGTACATGCAAGTCTGGATATGTTATCATCTTACAATTCACCTACACATTCCTAATGCAACTTTCATCAACATGGTTGTTTCTCTAATTTCACTCAGATAATCACTTCAAATTGTTCTACTTGCAAGTTTTGCCTAAAATAATGATTCAAGTGACTGCATAAAACTCTCCTTAGCACTACATCAACCAGCAGAGCTAAAAAACAAATCCCAAATCTTCTTTGAATTGTTTTTTACTGCTGTGAGGAACACTGTTCTGTCAGCTCACACAGGCAGGATGTGGGGCAGGAGCTGTGAAAAACCCCAGGGAAAGGTCACTGATGGCAGGCAGGCTAAATATGTTAAATTGTATTATCAGGCCATCAGTGGCATTTCTTGCTAAAATGCAAAGAAGCCAGCCCTCTTTCTAGAATCAGAAACTCTCAAAAGCTGTACACATTTTCTAAGAGAAAATATAATACACTTGTGTATCAATAATATTAATTAAGGTTTCTCTATAAATACTGCATCCTAATTGTCTTGCAAAGTTGTAATATTGTTTATACACTCATGCTGCTGCTCTTGAAACATGGACAATGTCTGTGTAGCATCTTTTTACTTGGAGCATCTGCCTTAAAGAAGTCAGAATATTCTTCTATCATTTCAATGAATACTAAACAAGATGGTAAGTTTATAAAAAAAGCCAAAAAAACATCTGTCTGCAAAGGAAGCAACAGTCTGAGGAGATACGGTGCTGTGCTTCTGGGAATAAAACACACCAATAAAATGTCTATGTACTAGCCCACATTTACAACCAGAGGAGAAATTAAAATCACCTTCTGAGGTCAAGCCCACAAAGCAAGTTGGCTGTGCACATGTAGTAGATCACAGTAGAGCACATGGAGGAGAAAAAAAAAAAAACAATCCCTTGCACTTGAAGTGTGGTGTGGAGATACATTGTCCAAATGTGACAACGCAAAATAAAAACCAGAGAGCTCTGTGGCTCAGTCATAAACTAAAGAACTCTCTCACTGTTAACAGAGAGGTGAAACAAACAGGAGGTTGGCATAACTTCTGGACTTGATGCTTTAGTATCTACCTTGTATTTTGAGAACTTGTCTGAAAGTGCAATAACAAAATAATTGTTGTATTTTTCTGTGGTTATCTACTCATTTCCAATTTGAAGAACAAAAGGGAAGAACAGCACGAGTTCTGTTACCTCCAGTATCCCGTGTGTCCAAGTTGGTGCACAAAAAGAAACAGCTGTTATAAAAACTGCACTACCATCTAGAGAACTGTGTCTGCTTGAAGGATGACAAGAAGGAAGCTGTAAGTGGATCAGTGCAAACTGTCACAGACGGGTCACACACTCACCTCCTCCTCGTGTCACAACCAGACAACACAGACAGCCCTGACCCTAACAAACCCTCCAGTTCTGCTGCTGCAGAGCAGGAACCAATGTCTCCAGTGGCCTGCACTGCTACCTGTGCACAGTTCCTTTGCTCTGAAGACAAACATGAGCTTGTGTTTGGGTCAGTGCTCCACTCTGTGCTTTGCCTGCCATCCCATCCTCAAAGCTCCATCATTTGGACACAACACAGCGAAAGCTCAGGGTCAAGGCTAAAAAGAACCAAACCAGAAGCAGCATTCTGACTACTACATTTCAGTTTGATGACTAAAGGAGTTAACTGATACAGAGTAAGGATGTAGAATTGGGAATCATCAGTACCATGATGGCCTTTAAACTCATCATGGTCAGATACATTATCTAGAGGGAGACAAAAAAGGAAATAAAGTCAAAGAGTAGAAAAAGTAGCAAAATACAGAAGAGGAGATGATATTCTGTTGGATACCACAGTAAAGAAATGATCAGAGAACCAAGAGGACGATGAGTGGGTGACCTAGAGAGGAAAGTTTTAACACCATAGCAAAGAATTTGAAGATGTAACTGCAGATATTCAATGCAGTAACCCAGTAACAGCAGAATTTCAGTCAATATTGCCTTTTGATTTATTAGCTACATCTGTATTACCATTTTAGACTGAGAATTTATTTCATTCCTTGTTGTCTGAAAAAAACCTGTATTATTGTTGGCTCATACAATGGTAATGTGAATTTTGATAATTTCACTAGATAAACATTAAAATCTGTAGTCTGGAATGTTGGGGTTTTTTTTCTCTATAAGTTCACCTTCTGAGATCTGGCACTTAAAAAAATATTAGTATTCATAATTGTACATATCTATAAACTCCCATCAAGCCTGGCAAATTGCCTGCATATAGTGGGTAGATCAACACCACCAGAGACGTGCAAGACCTGCCCTAAAATGAGAGCAAGTGCAGTGTAATTCAGAACATTAATTCCAAACTTCACACGTACAGCACAGTCACACAACTTGACTGGCTGATCAAGAAAGAAAATGCTTCTGTTAGGCTGAAAGAGAATCAGACTAGCTTATATTAAATGAAATGATAGCCTGAAAAGTTTTACTGACAATCACAAATGCTTCAACAAAGGAGTACGAACTGTTCCCAGAACTACAAGTGGTTTCAAAATGATGATCACTGATAACTGACAAAAAGGAACAGAAAGCAGTAAAGAAAAAAAAAGGATAAGACGAAATATTTGAAATCATTGCTCGTATTTCCTTTTGTTCCTGTGTGCTCTCAGACCACAAGAGGTGAATGTGATGTTGAACCCAAATGTATTGCTTTCTGTTTGGCCTCTGCTATGCACTCATTATTGCAGGAAGCTCAGCTTCACTGCAGAATACCAATGCTTTTCTACTGTCACCCCTTTGCCTTTTAGTGTTCCAGGAGGGCATGATTCTTCTCTGCCTTAACCTAATCTTACGCCAGTAAAACACTCATGATTTCAGTACAACTTCTTTTGATTTCCAGCAGCATAAACACAAGAATGAAATAATCTTCTCTAGGTTTACACACACAACAAAATCCCAACAAAGCAAAACTAGATCAAAACAAGCAAAAAGATCCAACCCTTTCCAAGTTCCTCTGTTGTCAATACAGTACATAAAGTATACCACTTGGCAAATGGGAAAATAAGTCTGAATTACTTAGTGTATCAGACTTGGCTGGAATGCTAGAGAAAGTGCCTGAAGTACAATGCAGTGCATCCCTATTTTATACACCATTGAACAGAACGTCTACAAATTGCCCTGGAACTCACACACTGCCATAGGGCTAACTGACATTATTCCTGGGCTGTGGTTACTCCTAATGCTCTGCTAATCGTTCTGTGCTCTAACATGCTCTGGAGGAAAATCTCTATGTTCCCACAAAGTCACCCAAGTCCCACTAATGAAATTAAGTGAAAGGAATATAATGTATTTTTGTTCCTGTGAGTCCCTTAAGCTAAACTTTGGAGGGTGAAGCGCATGTATTATTCAATAGAAAAGCTTTAATTAGTGCTGCTTTAAAATTACTCTGAGAAAGGACTAGAAGAATCAAAACAGTCCATCAAGATTGTTGAAAGTGTGGCAAAGTAAATCTACAAGAAGCGACCAGCACTGCACTGATGTGCTGAGAAATCTACCTGAAAGCTAAGTAAAGACAAGTGACAGTAAATCAAGTTCATTTCAGAGAATATTCAAGTTCTTTCCCGTGGTGTACATGACAGTAATTTTAATCAAGGTCTGGCATTCATTTTTATCCTAGACTATTTTTAATAATATTACTTTATTCTAAGAATCCTGAAAGTAGAATATAAAAGTGCATTTTAAACAGCAGTAACTCAAGGCCTGGAGAGGGAAAAATGATTAGATTATTTTAAATAGCCCTGTGCAGGGGAAAAAAATATGCAAATGTCTTGCATTTGCAGGTATTGATTTCCAAGCAGCCCAAGGAGTGACTGTAATTGCTTTAACGGACCATTGTCTACAGCTTGTAAACTCCAATCAACGTCCATCCCTCTTTTACTGGAGGATCTCAAAGCCTATTGATTCACACGTCCTCTCTTAAACTGAGATAATCTTTTTGAGATTTCAAACTTAATTTGTTGATTGCCTCTATGTGACATGGGTTCAGCACTGTCACCAGGTGAGTCAAACTGTCCTTGACAGTTCTGACACTCCAAACGCTTGGGTTTGCACTGGCTGATTCACTGGCAATGGGCTCATTATCTCCTGTGCTATGTGGAACTTGGAGACTTGATTCTGACCTAGGTAGTTTTCATCTGCTTCCGAGCAGTGGATTGCTGTGCACCCCTACTGAGTTTCAAAGTAATTTTCACTTTTGTATTTCCTAATTGTCTGCTTTTTATTTCTTATCAGTCTCCTTGTGGGGCTCCTTTGTGCTGCAGCCAGCAGGTGACACACTGTACACCATTCCCCTGAGAGAATCATTGTCACTCCTAACTACCTACCCAGTGACTGCACTGTGCTGTTTAATCTCCTCCCATCTCCTGCTCCGCAGAGAAGACTAATTATCATACAAA
This sequence comes from Corythornis vintsioides, assembly GCA_025447755.1. Classification (NCBI taxonomy): domain Eukaryota; kingdom Metazoa; phylum Chordata; class Aves; order Coraciiformes; family Alcedinidae; genus Corythornis; species Corythornis vintsioides. The sequence continues at coordinate 28,317 of JAOEGS010009930.1, read as the reverse complement.
GAAAGTAATATACAAGTATGAAGCATCCCATTTAGGTTGAAAAACCTGACCATGCACTCCAGCACAGGATGTATGGCTCAGGCTGGATGCCAAGTGGGGCAGCAAACAGCCAATTTCATCATTCCTTCTGCTGCCTTCACTCTTTCCAAAAGCCATGAGCACTGAGCTCGCTTCCTTGGTGCTAGTTAATTAGTGTGGTGGCAGTATCAGTCCTTCCTAATCTCTGCTATTCCTGTGGTTCAGCAAGCCATGATTCTGCACTTTTCCAACTCTCTGAGCTCTGCAGATGCCACGCACAGCAAAACTCTGAATTATTCAGCGTCTGTGTGCGTGATGGCCCCATTTGACCTTCTACTTGTTTGCAATGTTGCTACCTTTTTAATCTTTAATCCACTATATTTCCTGTGAATTCTCTGAAGACTTCATTCTGCATTACATTGACAAAAAAGCTGCTCCTCATAGAAGTTTTCATTTAGTTTCTAACAATATATTTTACACTTTTTGGAGCATGACAGGAGTAGACAAGAAAGTGCCTTCAGGAAAACTCCAAGAGAACATACTTCTTATTATCTGTTTTGCTCTTCTAGAAGACCCCAAATCTCATTGGTCTTTCTTAAATATAAAATAAAATGGCAATACTGCAACTGTGCAGTTTATCATTCCTAAAGCTTTTTCAAAATACATGTCTAATCACAATGGGTCCTGTTCAGCACTCTTTACTCATGGCTTCCATCAAAGTCACACTGCTGGGGGAACGTAGCCTGAGGAAGGAATGCAGGGTAAGCCAAGGTGATTATTGCAATCCATTACTGGGGAAATACAAAAAAAACCTAACAGCTTTTTGCCCTCACATTTAAAGAAAGCTTTAAATGCAGATTGTGCTGAGGCACTGCATTCATAAGAAAATTAATCTTACCAGTTAGGAGCAAAACATTCAAAAAACAATCTGAGCAAGACTTTTAACTGAAGCACAACAGTGTAATTGTACTAAGAGAGAAATATTTCCGTTCAAGTCAATCTAGAGTGTAGCCCCCTGTTCTAAAAAGTCGTAGACATACAGGAGGTTCATAGGTTAAGATAAAAACAATTTAGTAATTCTTCTTTAGAAGCAAAATAATATGCTACATGCTTGACTAGAAGTGCAGTTTAAGTCTATAAACAAAAGCTACACTCTAATTCACTATCACATTCTCCAGCACTCTGCCATGAAGACAACCAAAGGGAGGGATTCTGGTTCCTATTTTTGGAACACAGGGTGCCAACAATCATTCTGAATCTTCTTCATGTTGGGAACTGAGCTCCATTCATTGCCTCAGCAGTGGCAACAGCAGCAGTAAAAGGAAAGCAGAGGAAGAATTTACAACAGAAGACACAGTGTCAGTATCTTCAAACACACGGATTCATGGTGCCAACAAATTTTACTCCTTCCTATTCTTCCTTGACTGCTGCATGAAATGCACATTACACTTACATGCTTAATTAAGGATGCCTCAACAATCATTAAGGGAAAATGTCTTCAAAAAAATTCAGACAGCTCAATAAATTGTAAAATAAAACTGATATATAAACTAGTTTCAAAGGCAGAAAATCTGTGGTTAATTGTTTTGTCCCATCAAGTTTTGGTTAAATGATCCAATTTGACAGAAAAAACCAGCAGTTGCTTTCTGGTTTTAGTAAGATCATTAAAAGTCCATTATGTTATATTTAACCTTAGTACACAATACAATAATTTCATTTATTATTTTCCTGCCATCAGAGGCCAAATTCCCAAGTATATTTTCTAGACTATAGCCATTGTGACCAAGTATGTTAATTTCTGTAGCCAAGTCACACTGTTATATTGTCAACATCATGCCAAGTTACATCTGTGTTCATGTAAGGTAAACACACATTAGGATTTTGAAGCTTTCTGGATTATTTCTCTAGAAGTCTCACATGAAAGAGAATCTATTTCTCCATACTATGGGATGTTGGCTGTTTTGTACAGCTTCAAGATGCTGTACAAAAATTATCAAAGCCTTAAAACTTCCTAGGAATTTGGGCAAGGACTCTTGGTCTGGTGAAGGACATGCACTTTGTACCACACATCCCCAGAGAGCATCCTAATAACTGATGTGATCAGGCACTGCAGGAGTAGAGCTCCTATTTGGCAGGACACATGGTTGTTAATTTATCAGCTTTCCTAATCCAGCTACAGTCCTGCAAGTACCCCCAGTACAGTGACCAGTAAGAGCCAGAGCTCAGCACCTCTGAACAACTGCAGTCTACATCTGGCTCATTGGAATGTGAGTCATGGAGGGGGGAGAGGGGAATGTGCTCGTTGTGTACGGCTGAACTGTTCTTTTCTTTGCAGCTGAAATAAAACCTGATCTAGAGATTTCTCACTTGAGTGGTTGAGACATATTTTCCTGGGCTGGCAGAATACAAGGCCAGTTTAAGAGATGTTCTGGCTTTTGGAATCACTGTGTAATGTCACTACACTGCTACTCACTCAGAATTAAAATATCTGTTGGCTGTGTTAATTTCTGCTGGTGGATCATTTCAGTCCATCATTCCAATCGTGTGCTCCCTGCATCCTGCTGAATGCAGAGCAGGGTATTTGAGATAACTGTTGGATCAGACATAGGTTTGATTTTTTCATCTGTCTTTAGAACAGCTGCAATTGTGTTGCCTCTTCTGAATGCTATGAAAAAATGGTTGTGCATATACTTTTTTTTTTTTTCCTACCTTAAGTGAACTTTAAGATGCTGAATAACAACAGAATTCCTTACCTATGAGCATAGAGAATAGAGAAGATAAGACTCCCACTCGACATACCTGCTGGGATGCCAAATCATCCTTCATTTCACCAAAGCTTGAGTAGGCATCCACCCTTGCAATCAAGCTGGGGAAAAGACTGGGATCATGAGAGGCAATGGAAGCAGAGTATCTGTGCTGGGGAAACTCAAGTGTTTTCTGGGATGGTTCAAGAGTTCATGGCTCAAGGGTTACAAAGAGTTTCTGCTGGGCTGCAACATTCACAGCCTGTGCTCCCAGTAAGCAGCATATCTGACATCACAGAGGTGCCATCTTGAAAGACCTCTGGCATTCCTGATTTTGTGTGGCAAATACACAACAAAAAAGCTTTCTTTCCTACTTCTAATTGATGGGTTTAATTCTGTCTCTAGCTCCAGTTTTCCTAGATGATGAAACCTCAATCCAAACTGCATAGATACAGTTCACTCTATCAGAACAGGAGTGGATGGATTTCATTAAATAAAACCAATGATAAGTCTATCCAGCTGCCATGGTGCACATCTTATAAATACATGGGTGATACTTATTCATCACCTTCATTTATAAAAAGGTAGAGAAAAAACACAACTTTGAGAATATCAGCTGAGATTGAACCCT
>JAOEGS010009930.1:12597-24824 GCA_025447755.1 Corythornis vintsioides | reverse complement strand
TACTTATTCATCACCTTCATTTATAAAAAGGTAGAGAAAAAACACAACTTTGAGAATATCAGCTGAGATTGAACCCTTTAGATTTTTCTTAATCATGAAAGTTTGACAGATACTCTCTGACAATACATTCACTGGAAATGCAAGTGATGGACTTCCCTGAATGAAGACCCTGACTTTTACCTGGCATCTTTCAAACAGTCACATTTTGCAGTAGTGTTTCACATGCTTTTTTATTATCTGTAGGAATAAAAATAGTTAGAAAATGGGAAAGCAATCAGACTCAGGTTCTGGTCTTTTTCATTGCTAATTCATTCTAAATAATGTCAGACTTCAATAAATACCAAGCCTAAACATTTATGGGGGAAAAAGTAAAGAATTTGAGTGTTATTTATGATTGTATCATAGGTTCTTCAAGCCATAAATTAAAACTTGTCCTTATTTATTTGCCAGATTTTTTCCCCACTGTTCACCAAATAACCCCCAGCTGCCTCTGCCTAGTGCAAAAGGGTGTTAGAGAGCAAGGAATTTTCACAGTTCCTTGGTCTTAGTTCTCAAACTAGAAATAAGTAACATATTCCATTTTTTTAATACTCCAGTTATATTTTACATACTAAATAACTCGCTACATTTCTATTTTTACACTCTACAGTTTGGAGACAGAAAATGGTCATTAATGTCTGGAAGCTGTCAAATCAACAATTTTTTTAAAATTTTTTTCATGACTTTCCTTACAGCAGGGAAATGAGGGATTACAGATCCATCAGCAGCAGAATGGAAGTGAAGTAGCTGCCACTACAACAGACACCTTTAACCTGTAAACTTCATTTGTTTAGCTGGCTGAAACTTCAGGAACCATGTAACAACAACAAGAAAGGGCCATAAGGTTGTTAGCAAAACACATTAACTCCTAGTCCAAATCTCCTAAAATAGATTTCTATGCAGTTTGTCATCCTAGTTTCTTTCAGAGAGGGGTAAACTGAATATAATGAATTATTAGTAGAGCTGTATGAATGACAAGTCAATTGTGTCTCCAAAGGTCATCACCTTTTCTTTCCAGGGAGATAAAGACTATTTTGAATGTGTGTATCACAAAACCTGCACAAGTTTACCCACTCTCCAGTTACCATTACCTAACCAAATCAAACCAAAACAGAGTGAAATCCAGCATTTAATTTACACTTACATACCATTAACATGAGAAGATTCTCCTCAGCCTTACTGAACTGGTACATAGCTAATCCAGACTGAGATCCTTTCTAGGTTTCACTCTTAGTTTCCCTCTAATTAAAGAGGTCTCAGCTGCTGCCAAATTTCTCCTACTCCTTAATACCAGCACTCACCAATTGATGTTCATCTCTAAGAGATTCCATCACTTGCTGCTAGGCTAAGTTCACAGGTTTTTATTAACTGTTGTACAGCATCAAAAACATCCTTAAAAGAGAAAGTTTTAAAGTTTTTTAATTTGGGGAGGATTTGGTTTTGGTCTTTTTTTTTTTTAAATACAATACCTCCACCTACCTATACAAATGTACCATCCAGAGAATGACATACTTCTCTGGAGTGGTTCATGACATTCATTTTGCTAAAAGGACAACTTTTCTTAAACTGTGAATTGCTGCAAATAATTATGGAAAATTGGTTCGACTTAAATCTTTTTGCTGGCCACCTAAGAATACTCACTTTACTGAAGTGATGCAGTTCCTTCCAGTACTGGCTAACAGGGAAGGTTAGTCCCTACTATGTGGAACAAGTGGTCAGTAATTCACAACAGTAATTACTCTGAAATTTCTTTCAAAAAGCCTGCTGTGTCCTTCAGCTGGAAATACAGCTAATGGAAGTTGAAGACTATATTAAGCCACTATTAACCCACCTTCCTGGGTCCATCTGAACATGAGGAAAAAGGTCTTTCCTGTGAGGGTGGCAGAGCCTGGCCCAGGCTGCCCAGACAGGTTGTGGAGTCTCTTTCACTAGAGACTTTCCAAACCCATCCTGACATGATCCTGGGCACCCTGCTCTAGCCAGTGGGGTTGGACAAGATGATGCCCAGAGATCTGCTACTCAAACAGGAGGCTTTTCTCCTTCCCTTCCACAGCTTCTCAGTCATCTCCCTCTCATAAAAAGGGTGTTTGGATGATCACTCCTATACTGACAATTCCCTCCCTCTACAAGTGGCAAGTCAATTGATCCAGGGCATCTCACTTGGGTCAATCCACTGTCCTAGTCCTATCAAACCAGAGAGGTCTTGTTTAAACTTAGATTTATCCAGTCCTAATTTAACCTGTTGGTAAGAAAAAAACCAGCCAGTAACTAGATGCAAGCAGCAGTGGATTAACAAAGAGAAGCTCTGATTTTAATGTCTCTATGCTTAGGCCATCTTCACTCTTGAATATTTAAATTCTAATTACTTAGACCTTTTTTTTTCCTGTAGACATTTGTAAACAAATAGTAAAATAAACATGTACATGCAAATCTCTCTGATTATTCAAACCCAATGTAATTTCTCCTTCAAATTTGAGAATGAAACTACAGTTTAATTGAATGTAATGCTAGGTTTAGCTTAATTTAATCCTTTATACAGGCACAGAGAGAATTATCTCATTTGATATATGCCATAAATGGTAGAATTCTCAGTGTAGTCCATACCAGGTTGGCATGTGGCTAAAAAAAAATAATAATAAAAAAAAAAAATCATCAATCTTTAAACTGTACAGAACACTGAAAAATTAAGTACTCAAAAATAAATTAATATGATATTGGATAAAAAAAAAAGTGACATTAATGGAGCCATCTGTAACTCTAGCCATTTAAATGACACTTGACTTCACAGTTAACCTCCCTGTTTGATATTGGCCACCTTCTTAATGATAACCTAGGATGAAAACCAGGTAAGTGGAGTTTTGAAAAGCTTTATGCCTCAACCTTACTCTGCTTCCCCAGAAGTGAATTGTTATGATTCTGTACTGAAAACAGAGTTAGTCTGAATAGTTTTGAAAAGCTCATCCTGAGCACGTACAGAAGAATTTCTGAAGAACAGGAATGACCTAATACTCTACCAGTGACACAGCAACTCAGCTCCTGAGCAAATGCAGCCTCCTCAGAATTCCCTGTAAAATAGGAGTACTCATTCACTATGATAAAAGTTACAGTGCTTTGAGTCACTCAAAGGAGGCAATAGAATGAGCCAGAAGCATATGACCCTTCATCCAGAACTTCAACAACTTACTAAAATACTTCCATTACTTTATCTTCACTTGTTTGTTTTTCAGTACTTGAGACCACGCAGAGATTCTTGGCTTCTTAGAAAACTCCAAGGAAATCAGTTCCTCTAAAGCAACAACCACCTTTTGCCACTGTAGAAAGAACTCGAATATAAGTTCTCGAAGCACAGTGAAGGACAGATGATTCTAAAATTTTAACTTAGAACATTTTGTAGCTGAAGTTAAAAACAGCAAGACAGGATGGAAGAAACCTGCAGCAGAGACCTACCGTGCTGATTTTAGAAAAAACACACACAAAAATAATCTAGAGAAGGGCACTGGAGGAAACAGAGATATCCTGGTAACTATCTAATAGTGAGAGAAATCAGGACATAATGAAAATGAACTTCCATCCGTGTGATTTTCCAAAAGATCTTCTCTTTTTCTGTATTAAATTTCAATTCATCCCTCAAAGTGAGTGAGAACTCAATGGTTGGTTTGCTGCAGATTGCTTCTGAATGAAGAAAATTGTGTGGGACTGCATTGCATTTTTAAAGGTTAGCAAGACACCTTCTGCTCTGATACTGTTTGTTCTCATTTCACAGGCTTTTCTTCTCGAGGTTTTATCCCCTTGGAGTTTTCTTACAGTGCAAAGCTGTGAACAAATACACACGACACAATGCATAGCATCACAAAGATGTCTTCACAGAATATCCTTCTACTTGATAATTGTTTCCTCCTGTCCTTTTATTCATACAATAAAAGCATTTCAGCAAACTAGAAGAAAGCAAATGAGATGAAACATCAAATAGTAACCGTACCTTTGATTTTCCATTAAAATAAATTCAAGATATAGACTAGAAGAAATAAAAATTAGTCAAATAATAACCAGTAATTACAGAAGTTCTTTTTTAAGATTTACCAAAATGCAGCCATCAGAAGTAATTATTATTTTGGTAACATAATCTTAATGGAAACCGGATTAAAATATAGTTTCAGGAAGTACTTTTTTCTACTCCCTCAATCTTGCACATGAGCATCAGGACTACTCAGGAAGGTTCAGATTTGAAGCCTCTCCAGTCTGAAAAGATATCCCAGTGTAAGAAGAGGAGCTTTACCACATCACTCCAGCACAGGTGAACCCTGACATGATGGGAGCTGCACTTCAAATTGAAAATATAGTTCAGCTATCAAATGCTAATTAGATTTTGAAATCCTTCTGGATATCAAAACAAATGTGTTAATTAATATCACTTAGAATGGCAGTTTATGAGAGTTGGGATGTCTGTCTCGGGCAACAGTAAAAGAGCAACAGACTATTTTGATGAGAGGCAAAACTATTACAGTGGAGTTTAATTTCAGTTTTCCCACATCATAAGGTTCTTTTCACTGCACACAGTTCTCCTTCCAAAGGAAAGATAAAAACTACTTAACACACATCAAAATCCTTGGTCTTTACCAAAGCTGCAGTAAGTGACAAGTTTCTTCTGCTTAAAACATTTGTGTGACTTTCTAGGAGTTTCTAGATTGAATATGGGTAAATTCTCCCTCCAGTGTTCACTTCCCATCTTCCTATCGTGCTACTTCCAACTTTTGCTCCTGCACTTCTGTAACAGATAAATTACTTCAAAGGTAAAAATAAGATCATTATAAGATAGCATATAAAATGTTCATTCTACAAAAAAAGAAGAGCAAATACCAGAGACTTTAATTTCTCTTTAGACAGTAAATTTTACTAATATTTCAAACCATTTCTAACAGCATACATGGAATAAGCACTCAGAGTCTATAAGTACAATACTTGTACTCACTTTGAAAACTCTTCTCTGCATTATCATTTAATTACCTCAGCTCTAACTGAGAGTACATCTGCCTATCCTGCTGAAGGTCAGAGCTTCAAATTCTTCCCAGCTTTGTCAACCTTTTTAAAAATTATTTTTGTATTAGATTTCAGAAATCTTTATACCCAGCTGTAGGAATCTGAAAGCAAAGTGTCCACAGAGTTTCCTCCTACAGTACATGGAGGAAAGAGCTGCAGAGTGACTCATGCCACCTTCTGCTAGGTAGTTGAGACAGCTCCAGCAGATGTTGCTCTAGGTGTGTCTTGACCTTCACTTCCTACAGAAGAATTCCAACCTAAATCCTCATGAAGAAAAAAATTCTGCTATCTTTATAGTTATTCAAAACAGAAACTGCTATCACACAAACAATCCCTAGGAGATTCTGATGTCCAGCTTCAACAGCAAGCATTACAGAACACAAAAAGGCTCTATGTGCTCTGCTTATTCTCCCTCCATGAGCTTGTGGTTCAGCCCAATGACAGAGTTCAGGATCTCAGCCTGGTACAACACACTGACTGATCCAGCACATCAGCCAATCTGTTCTGAATTTGCCAACGAGAATTAAGGAATGTAAAAAATAGCAAAAAAGAAAGCACAACATGACCTCACCACTTCTCAGCATTTCTCAGACTAAAACACATGGCTCGCGTCAGCCTCAGGGACTCAGCTCAAGAGCACACCCCCACACCTCACACGGCCCATGCAGTTTACACACACACACAACCAGGGCACAACAACGTGCAGCTGTGGATTTCAGCTCTGCCTCTCATTACAGGGCTATGCAATTCAGCTCTTGGATTTTTCTCTGTCATTGAGGTAGTAAAGAAGGGGTGTTTCATTTCCATCCATCTGGTTTGGATATCCTCTCAAAATGTCATTGCAGTGTTTTCTGCTGCTGCACCTTCCCTTCTCCCTATCCCCTTCCACTCACAGCTGGTGCAGTGCCAGCCTGTAAGGTTCTGCAGTGTGCATTTGTCTCTGATTCAGAGGTTACTGGTTGATGCAGCTGAAACCATTTAAGCTGGAGCTAACACTCTGTCTCTTTCAAACCCAAAATGGATATTAAGCTTTTCTGACCCTTTTCCTTTTTCTTCCAATCTCCAACCCCAGAAAAGCTAAAGCAAAAACAATTACCAAAAGAGAAAATCCACACAAAGCCTACAACCACACACGAGGCATGGAACAGAAGCAGCATTAAACAATCTTCCACAATCCCCATGGAAGATTACAGCACCCTCACTTGGGAATTCCCATCACATGGCACTTCTTTCTGATCAGTAGTGGAACATCCTGTTCTGGCTCCTCATCCCCCATCCTTAAAGTCAGTATCACATCTGTTTTACTGACAGATACAACCAGAAAGAAACAGAAACCATCTAAGAGATTAACACTGGATTAATACTAATCCTTTCTATCTTAAAAAACTAGCAACAAAAAAAAAAAAGGAAATAAAAAGTCAGTCATAAACTAGTATATTAAATTAGCATATGGCAACTTCTGGTTTGATGTACCCCATGATACTTTTCATGGAACCCAGTACTTCTGAGGTGTATAAATAAAAAATGACTAGTCAGATCCTTTTTCTTCTGGATATAATTCACAAAATTTAGTTACATTGAAACCAGTCCCAATACTCCACAGAACTCCTTTGGAACAACAAATTTTATAGATTTACTCATAATATTCTAACATCCATTGCTAAATTATGATATATTAATAGAATATTCTGTATTTGAATGTGAAGTAACGGGATCTAATTTTAAAATTACTTTTTTGATCAGATGAGAAGCAACTGAATTCATGGTTCACATTTCAGCAGACAGAGGACAAAACTACACATCTCCATTAAATACAGATATACATTCCTGACTTGCACTCTTTAAATCGGGCAGATGGAAAATAAAGAATAAGTGGCATTTTTCATCAGGATTTTATCTTGATAAAAAGTCCTTTTTACAGATATATTTGATATTCATTATGTTCCTGTAACAGCCTCTGCATCTGAAATGTTATCAAACCCTGGCAGAATCTTTTCATCTTAATAATACAAAAGTAGACTATGTTCTCAACCCGATTTTGTTCAGATTATCAATAGGAAAGGTCTGATTGACACAGGGAAAGAAAAACCAGCTCTGATACAATCTGAGGGGTTTTATTTGGGCTGGTTTCACAAGAAGGAAAGGTTATTTGTCCGTTATGACACGCCTGACTTCTTCTGGCCATTGTATTTATCTAGACCATTGGACTACTATCTCGAGGACTAAGCTTAGGCAGCCTTCAAGTTAGTTCTGCATCTGCAGCTTTGATAAATACCTTCCATTTATCAAGCAGCCAGATTCTGTCTTTCCCCTCATTTTCTAAGGGAACAGCAGTGAACAAGTTATTCAGCCCCCAAAACAAAGCTGAGCTGTGTGAGACACTACCCAAGCCAACTACATGGGATTTCATCAACACCTTAAAATACCAGTTGCCTTCTACTGGGTTTTTGCTGTTGCAGAAAGACAAGTGTCAATCAGATGCAGCTCCAGAACACTATGTAATTACTGCACTGCTGGGCTGCATTTCTCTCTGTGATTGCTCACTGTGCTGCAGGTTTGTGCATTGCTCAAAAAGAACTTGGGTATAAACATTTAATTACAGTAAAGACAACTATCACTCATGAGTAATAAACTATAATCAGCTACGTTTGCCACACCTTATGATTGCATTTGGAATGTTATATTAAAGTAAGATGAAAATAGTTCACTGCTCTCTCCTCACAGAGTTTTTCCCTTTTTTTTCTAAAACCTTAATCTTGAATCATTCCAATGCAGGATTAAAACCCCCAGAAGTTTTAAAGACAAGATCAAAAGATGTCACTAGTCTAATCTTCTCAAATTGACTTACAAGCCACAGAACAAGATACAAGCACCTGTCACAGAATATTTGTGTGTTACCAAAAATTCCAATACAGCACATATGTTATTCACACATAACCCAGCGCTGCTTCACTTCAAAAGAGTACCTTGAGTACTTCAATCTTCCATCAAATGGCCAAAGATGCATAAAAAGTTTCTGTATAGTGTCCAGGAAAACAAGAAAATATATTGTAGGCTACTGCATAATATATTCTGTACATGTTTCCTTCCTTTTAGGTACAGAGATGAGATTTATTAATGCAGCTTTATGAATTAAATTCTATTTTAATTATATTTAAATGGAAAACTGAACAACACAGATACTGTAAGTATTGTCAGGAAATATGGTATAGGGGTTTTGAGGAAAACATTTTACTCTTTCATCAGAAATTTTCAACAGAGATTTGGGAGTTTCAATTAAATAAGGAAAGTATCATATTAAAATGAAAATTTTTGCTTAAAGCTAATTTCATTAAGTGACAAAAGAGATGTCTGAAAAACACAGATACAATTATTCAACTACAGAAGCATAATAAATTATTTACAGTCACAAAAGGCATCAATCTAAACAATATCCTGCAACAATTCCTATAAAATATTTGGTTTTGTCAGATCTGTATTATATTACAACGAAGTCTAATATAAGTTGAAAATTTAATACTTCCCCTCACCTTTTTCAATATGTTTATTCCTAAAGGGGCTTTCATGTGACACAGGGAGAGTTCTAACAGACCATACTAACTTTCTTTGAAGTATTCTCTGCTTTGCCACTAAGAACAAATCCTTAAAATTTGCTATCTACAACTGGATTAAGCAACTTGATTCTGTTTGTGGTGCATCTACAGGCTTCACTCATGTGGGGAATGCTCTCTGAAAAATAAAGCTTCAAAGGGGATTTGTTTTTCCCATGATAAAATCGCAGATTCTCCCATCTATCTCAAGAATTACGTTCTTCATGAGTAAGATTATTGCAGTTCATTCTGTGAAACTCCAGTTATCATATCCTCATGTGAATTTAATAAAGCTTAGCCTTAGCTGCTCTTGAACAGCAGCCAAGCATTTGATTTGTTCTATTTCATTTTATTCATTTATATGCATCTTGCTACCATCTGGAATCATAAAAACAAATAGTTCAAGCAGTTAATGTGTTAAAAAGGGGCAATGAAATAATGAAATATTCTCTCCCAGTCCCCCCACCCCATTTGCTCTGTCTCTTTCATATCCATTTCAGAACTCATGTTGCCATTTCCTAATTCCAAAAAGACTTTGTGTAAGAGGATTGTCAGGACAGATGTTGGAACCCTTACACAACTGAGCACATGCTGACTTATCCATGTTCAGTGTTTCAAAGCCAAAATACTGTAACTAATAAATCATGCTTGGTAGCTGAAAGTGAACAGATAATTTCACCATTATAGATCTTGTATATGGGAAATATTAAAATAGTATTTTTTCCTCCAATTGTCTTTTCCTTTCTTTTAATTGCTGTTGAAAGAATTACTCTGTCATTTCTATTTGCTTTTAATATGGAACCTTCACGAGCAGTTTCTGAAAAGGTTTGATTCACTCATCACTTTGTGAATGAAATAATCATGACTGTCAACTTCACAGTGTTTTCACTAGGGACTAGATGGATCCAAATGAAAACTCACAACTTGCTTATAAAATGAAGATGAATACAAAAGTTGATGAGCCATACAAGTAAACACGGAACAAAACATACTGATGGATTTTTCTCCTCTAAGGCCCCAGAAAAGGTTTCATTGGTACTCAACCACTTCACATAAACCAGCACAGTATATACTTTCCATAGAAATTCAACACTATAAAGAACATTCCAATTAAGACAAGGAAAAACTTTTCACCATAGGGGCAGTCAAACAGGAACTAGTGGTTCAGAAAGGTTTTATAGCTTATAAAGCCCTATAATATATAAAATAAAGAGTTTATAAGTTAAATAGTGTAAATAATAAAAATCCACATAGAACCTATAATCTTACATCAATGTGTCTTAAGGAACGTATTCTATTGGGAAGAGTATTGTACTGATGTTTTGAGGGAAGAAAACCAGCATTTTCTTGAAGGATTTTTGGTCCACTCAGTTGTAAGAAACATGACAGACAAGCTGACTCTATGGCCTGTAGAACTGGGAATACAACCACCCTGACCACTGCTGCTAGGAACAGTACCAGACAGACCTCTGCAAGTGGCAGCAGCAGCTAGGTGCAACTCTTACTCCATTCTGAGTTGGAAGAAACATTTCTTCTATAAATTGCAAGTGTCTTTGGCTTCTAACTTCAAAATCAGTAACAATCAAAATCTCAGCAGCCTGTGGAAGTTCCTGCCTCCTTTCTACTAAGCTTGAGAACACAATCCAATGTTTTCCTCCCATCTTGAAATTTTGTTTACAAATATACCTAATGCAGAATAGAAAAGCACTGCCCATGAATTGCTCCTCCCCACAAAGGATGTCTAAGTCATGGAATGCATGTGTTTTCCTTAGGATTTCCAATTACTCAGATACTTCTAAAGTTTAAAGGGAGAGAGGTTCCAAATTCCATTCAGCTATTTGAATTACTCCTATCTGGGGGTCATTTACTCTTCTAAAATACACATACACTAGTTTCTGGGTAAGGCCAGAATTTGTCCCCTGTTGTTTTCTTTTTAATGAGAGAGAGAGGGAGGGAGGAAGGGAGGGAGATGAGCCCATCAATGGTTCAGAAACAAATCCAGGAAAAGTATTTGAGTGGGGGAAAGTCCACAACTGGAGTCTTTTAGATGTGTTAGTGCCAGTGTGTCTATCTGCCTGCAACTTGTTTGCTATTGATACATACAGATAAAAGGGAAGCTTTTGTACTGCCTAGACAATAAAAAGGAAAAAATTCTTTTGAGGAAAGGTCTTGGATTCAAATTTCATGTCAGACTCTGGTGAACATATCAAGAACAAAGTTAAACAACATCACAGCCCAGAAGGAAAGAGAATATAAGCAGAGGGCAGCTCATCCCTCTGCCAGCCATGGACAACTTCTCTTAGCAGACAAAGGAAGGATGAAAACTGAACTGAAATTCAGCTCACCATTTTTAACTGTAATTCAGTGATGGGAAATCAAACCTCTTATCTTTGATACCATCATTCAGTTTTTATTGGAAATAAGTTACTTGAGCCTTAATGAACACCTTCCATACAAACAAAAATTGTACTAAATACAAGTAAGAAACAAAAACCTATTTGAAAGATTGCAGAAAGTCAGTAGTACCCCTGAAAAACTGATAATATATTTACTTAACATCCATTCAATTTGATTTTACATGTGTCTGTTTATGAAATACGCAGAGATTCACAATTTGGAGGAAACAGAAGTGTCATTTTCATGACATATTCAGCAGCAACTTTTAAGAGACCAAGTCTATACAAAAGGAAAAAAATATATATATAGTTGCCTAATGGGAGACAGTATTGGGGTGAGTAAAACACTAGAAGAAAAAGAACTGTAACTCAAAAATGTACTTACATTGTATCCTACCCTTCAAGTAATCAAGAGTCACTTTCTAATACAGTGAGAACTCAGTAATTCCTCAGAAGGGAAGACTGTTTTTTCCAACCCTCCCAATATTGTGGTCAAGTTTAGCACTTGGCCATCTTTCATAGCAAGATACACTGGGTACTGATAGCCACATATCTAGTTATAATCTATGTAATATATACTGCCTATATACTTTGCTAACTGAATGCAAAATGAGTGAAAAATGCATATATAGACCCTCAAGCTCTTTCTTTCTAGACACATGCACACGAAGTACATACATACACAGATACAGATATAAGCTCTATCTCTCCCCTCTAGCTCTACACATTGGATAAACACTCACACAGCCATGTAAATATTGTTCAATGTGTAACTCTTGGAAAACCTGCTTCAACCACATTTCTGTGAAGAAAACATCAACAAAAGAAACACACTGCTAAGGACTGTAAGGTTTTGAAAGCAGCATCATTCTTCAGATGGATTACTAGGAGGCTTGATGGTACTTCATGTGTGGTAAAGTTATATTAAGAATGGTAACTCCTAATCACTGTGTAAAATATCAGTGTATGTATAGATTTGTATAGATGGTGTGTGTGCATTAAGCAAACAGACCACAGGTGCATTTAAAAACAGTGCTTCTCCAGAAGGTATAGAAATATAATCTTCAAACAAAATTTATTTTATAAATAAGACAGAAAAGGAACAGTGCTCAGTAATTCGATATGAAAGCAAATATATATATATTAAAAAAAAACTTTGTTAAAA
>JAOEGS010009929.1:23033-42661 GCA_025447755.1 Corythornis vintsioides | reverse complement strand
GCAGGGGGGTTGGACTAGATGATCTTCTAGGTCCCTTCCAACCCCTAATATCTATGAATCTATGAATCTATGAAGAGGTCCCTTCACCCTTCTCACTGTGCAAGTCTTCCCTCTCTTATTCAGTTGCTTAAACTTCCAAAGTTGGGGTGGAAGCCCTGCCTTCATTGAAAAACAACGTGCACAAAAGTTACCAAAGGCTTGGGAAGACAATCTATCGTCTGTTTATGCCTGGCAAGCATGCTTCCCTTCAGAGGACAGGAATAAATCTTGCAGGAAAGCACAGATTTAGTGGTTGATGGCACACAGCAGGAAAATTTCCCTTTCTCTCTCCATGTTTTATGGATTTTGAAAGACACAGGATTTTGTGGATGTTGGTATTTTTAAATTGACCATCTGCTGTAGTGCTGTGTGACACCAACTGCTTCAGGTGCTCTGGTAAATGGGCAGAGATTTGTATGAACATCAA
The DNA here is from genome assembly GCA_025447755.1 of Corythornis vintsioides. NCBI lineage: Eukaryota > Metazoa > Chordata > Aves > Coraciiformes > Alcedinidae > Corythornis > Corythornis vintsioides. The sequence goes on along the minus strand of JAOEGS010009929.1, from coordinate 42,195 downwards.
TTAGACTTCAAAGATGAACTTTATTGGTTTATGAAGTCTTGCATATGGTACAAGACAATTCTGCAGCTGCTTTCTGTGGCTCCGTGTGCTTGTGTTTGTGTCCAGCCTGAAGGACTGGAGGAAAGCAAGGCTGGAAATGTTCACACTGTGGCAGAAACTGAACGGGAGAGGTCTTGCTGTTCATTTTTTTTTTCCCCTACTACCTTATATCATAAGCTTTTCAAACGGTGGTTGTATTTATTTTCTGTGTGGGCTACCACCTCAGTCAGCTTCCCCAGGCTGTGAAGGAAACGTGACTGGTCAGGATTTGCAGAAGATTTCAGATGATTGACATTGTTACTCCTGTAGGGAGCAGGGTGTCCTGCCTCGGCCTTTCAGAGCCAGGAGAGCAGCTCATATGTGACCCAGTGAGCAAACTGCAAAAAAAAGTGGAACAAAAATGTGATCATTTTCACATCCTTAGGAACATCACACTGAATGAGCTCATCTTCTCATGTAGCCTGTTTCCTACAGTTGCCCACTAATGTCTTTAGTAAACTAGCCAAGAAAACTCTCATAGGATTCAGTTTTCACTTCCAGGAGAGATTCCTTCCCCTGTGCAATCAAAGTCTTAGCAGCTTCTCAGAGGCTACGTGTTAAAGGCCCTCCTAAATATCACAAATTCAATTCCTTTTTTGGATCCACTTACACTTTTGATCTTCAGATCTTACATGATAGCAAGGAGCACAGTTACCTGTTATATAAAATAATTTACTACATTTTACTTGTTGTTTAGTATTTTTATTGGGTATTCACTATTTCATGAACTGTGATAAATTTTTTATCTATATTTTGCTTTTTTAATATGTCTTTGAGTATAATGATTTACACTCTTAAAAACTTTCAAGCACTGTGTTTCCTACAAAGGAGTTTCTGATCCATTCTAGAAAGAATATTGTATGTGTAAAAGCATTTGGGTTTTTTCCTTTGGCTACGTTTTGCTTCTATTTATAAGAGATAAGTTGAAATTAATATAATTTGTTTCCTTAAGGTGATAGATTTGTATTCATCGTGCACTCTGTCTAATACTAAAACCTGAGTACTCCGTATCACAGATCAGCCCATGAAAATTAATTCAGGTTGTGCACACCTGTCCTAAATGATTTATGAGCATATTGGAGTGTACAGTGTGTTGTGATGTTATTCATTATTAAAATACTCTTGGCTCATCCTGTTGGAGCAGTGGGGCATAAACAGCTGGAAAGAAGCTCAGCATGGTGATCCCCTGCTCATAATGAACTGCTCCAGCAGAGTGCTCTATTCAGTTTGTAGCTGTCTGCACGGTAAATTTAGCTGGGGTGCACAGACGTATGGGAATGTGGCACTTGGGACCAAAAGTTTTGGAAAAAAATATCTCTTCTTCTGCCTAGTACTTAGAAAATGGTGTTGTCAGGTGCCAGAGTTGAAGTGATGGCAAAGAAACTTAGTCGTTTGTCAGCTTATGGCAAGTGCCTGACAAACCCAGACTGGAGTGGGGCAGCTCTCCCGAGGATGGGGTGTGTGAGGGTGGGCACCATGGCTGTTGTGTGAGCAGGCCAAGACAGTGCTGGGAAGAGTGTCCCTGCCAGTGTGGGGTGAGATGGGTAACGATGCAGACCTCATCAGTCCAGCATGGGCATCCCCTCGGGGTGCCCAGATCTGTTTTTCCTGCTGGTGTGTGTGCACAGCTTGCTGTGGGTCACCGCTGCTGTGCCCGGGCACGAAGCACACTTCATTGTCTAATTGCTGCTCACTGGCTTGGTGGTGGTGGATCCATTTTCAAGAGCTGTTTAGCTGAGGTGTGTCATGATGGTATTTTACTCTTGGCACCATAGCCATATGAAGGTACTTATTAGTGCATTTCCAGAGGCTGGATGCCTCTGCCAGGAGCTGGAGGCCTTGGTGTGTGCACAGGAGTGGCAAGAGGAGAGGCCTGCAGCGTTGGGGAGGAGAGGTGTTTCTCCAAGGTGCTGTAGAATTCTCTGCCACAATTACCAGAGCACCCAGGAACTGTGTGGATCCTTTGTTTTGAGGGTTGCTAGATGTTTTGCCACACTTTTGTTTGTTCATTTGAAGCTGCCTGCTGCTATTTGAAGCCTCTCATTGAACAGTAGGAAAGTGCTAAGGTGGGTAGCAGTGCAGTTCAGAGAATTTACATGTAGAAAACTGATGACAAGATGCATTGCCCTAATATCAAGGAAGCTAAAAAATATCATTTTATAACAGCTGGTTTTTTTCTGTCGTGCATTTTTGAGAGGCTACCAGAGGAGGAGGTACAGTTGTTAACAGTAAATCCAGGGGAGGGTCTGTGAAATGCAGCTGCTCAGGAGCCCATGGTCACAGTCAGATTTGCCTGCAGTGCAGAGGTCCCAGGAGAAGAATGCAAGGTGTGTGCATCTAATGTCAGTGGGGGTTGGTGACACATTTCTGAGGGCTCTGAGCTCCTGCTTTCATTTTGTACTTAGAGACACGGTGTTTGCATTGCCACTTGAACAGGTTTTGTAAAATAGGTTGAATTCAACTGTGCTTTCAGTTCTTAAGTAAACAATAATACCCGAAGCTGTGTGTTTGAGCCACACTCAGTTTTGCTGAGCACATTTGAAGTTCCACGGAGTGGTATGAAAGCCCTGTGCTCTGGAAGGGCTGCCTGCCTCTTTTTCATCACAGCAGCTGGTGTTTCACGATTTCCTTGTTGTCCCACTCTCTTTTCCTCCTGTTTTCCTCCTTTGTAAAACATTCTTCTGTCGTGAAGCTTGGAGAGTGTATGTATTCTCCCCAGGGGTTAGGCAAGTGGAGCTGTGTTAAGAAGGCAATGGCACTGGAGCCCAGCCACTGCATCTGTCCTTGTCGCAGCTGCTGGGGACCTGGGGGCTTCCTCATCAATCCTCTGCTCTTTGGGGCCAGGGCTTTCAGCTTCTGTCTCAAGTGGGAGTAAGACCCGGATTTAGTGTGGTCCAGATGAGTCTGCTCACCTGCACTTCTCCTGTGGACTAATGCAGAGGCTGTGGCTACAGAGAGATCAGATGTGCTGCCCAGACGTGCCCTCTGCACGAGGTAAAGCCATGGGGCAAGGAATCCAGATGTGCACAGTGGCTGCTGCTCAGGCTGTCTCAAGGACCACAGGGTGCCCGTGCAGATTTGCACATGCACACACTGCACCAGTAACAGGGCTCTGAGGTACCTTAAAGGGGATTTGTTATATGTTAATTATTTATATGTACATGTTTATATACATTTCACCTTGGAGTTAATGTGCATAACTCATCTCGCCTCGGTACAATGACTTCAGAATGCTGGGTGATGCATAGCTTAAACATGAATTTTGGATGCTGATATCTATGTTATCAAATAACATGCAGTAAAATATGGCCCATTTCAAGAAGAGGCAAGTGCTGGCTTTCCAGTTCTGTGGAATTCTGTTGGAGTTGCACAACTTTGAAGCACATGCTCAGTGCTAATGGATGAGGGTTATGCCAGATTGCAGCCATTTATTGGCATATTCCCACATTATTAAACAGATTTATTTGTTTTACACCTTTGAATTAATCCCTTTTGTGATGTTTCTAGTGCTTGTAATCTTTGTGTTATGATAAAGTGCAAGAGAGCTTTTGTGGGAATAATCCATTCTGTGGTACTTCAGAAAAGTCCAATGCATGTGAGAAGCAATCGTTCCATTACCTTCCCCAGAATTTTGTATTTTTGTGTGGCAAGGGGACACAAATTATTCCAAGAACAAGCTGTTATTTCAGTGGTATCTTAAGAGAAATAAATGTTATTTGCTTGCTATGATTCTTCTTTTTTTTTTTTTCTAATTTTTATAGAGGTTATTCTTTTATGGTTGAGTGTGTTACAGGGTGGGGTTTTTTTTAAAGTAAATTTCTTTCTCTCTGTCATTTAATCACCTTCCAAATTAGTCCCCAAATGCTAATCTGTGCATTTACTTGCACTCACCATAATCTCCAGTTGCTAAATTGGAATAGTGTCATCTCTGTTGCTGTCAGCAGTTTCACAGGACGAAATAATCAAGGAAATATTTTTTTTTTCTTGTTTGTTTTAAAGCTGAGTTAGTTTCCCGTGGTACAGAAGTGGGAATATCTTCTACTGATACCACTACTCAGCACTTTATTGTGAATCCATGTGCACATTAAATAAGACTTAACTTCTAAGTGCATAATCAGTAAGATCACTCTGGAGACATTTGCTGTTCAGGTTTGCCATCTCAACACTCCAAACACAGAGTTTTGGGTAAGAAAATTCAGAAAACTTTTAATTGCCCAACTGGACAAGATTGTTGGGTTGGCAGGGAGGCAGGGAAAGGTGAAATTTACAAAGTGTTTTACATCCAAGAATTCATATTCTTGCTGTAGAACGTAGTAGATGGGATTTCCATCTTCTGAAAGGTAATAAGGATGTGATTTCTCAAACATTGCACGTGAATCACTGAAATAATCCAACAAAGGCTGTTTCTACTACGCATGGTTTTGTACTGTGTAGGTCATTTCTTACATGGTGGGAGTGATACCCCCTGCAGCCAGAGCCTCAAATTATCCTGCCTGTCTCCAGGCACGCACAGCCTTAGAAAACTCATTTAACAGGAAACCCCCCAAAACTAACAAGCCAAATGCCCTGTAGAAGACTTAAAGAGAATGGCTTTTCTTACACGATTTTCAGTAAGCCTTTTGCCATCATCAGCTCAGTCCCTCAGCAGAACTATTTCTATGTGCTTATTTTAGGTCCCCAGGCATGGAGTGTGTCCTGCATTAGTGTGGTAATGGGGGTGCTGTGACAGGTAAATGTACCTGCACACAGGTGCTCAAAGGTGGAGGCTCTTTCTGGTGCTAGATGTGCTGGCACACAAGCAGTGCAACCCTCCAGGGAGAAAAATCCTTTAATACCTTTTCATCTTGAATATAGTGTATGAAGAAGATGCTGTGCTGGTGCAGTGTAGGAACCATGAGTTTATTCCACTTGTCCAGCTGTAGTGCATTATTGCCTGGTGTGTCTCAGCACCCTGTGGCAGGCAGGCAGAGCACAGCACACCACAGCACACCATAGACTGAGCTCTGCTGTGCAGCTGAGGAGCATGCAGAGCCTCCACAGCCATTCTCAATCTCTGATTGGGAAGGAAAGGGATCACACCATGCTCTCCAAAGATAATTCTCTTTTTCAGGCAATGCTGGCAACATCAGAGAAATGTTTGTCAGAAATGTAGATCCAGCATTTCTGAAATGCCTGGAGAGGAATGTATTTTGTGGTTATAAAGCTTTTGTCTCTCAGAAAAAAAAAAAAAAGTAATAGAGCTTGTCTTGAGTAGCTCCCACTGTGAGCCTCTGGCAGTGTGCAGACACTTACATCTGCTTTTACCTGGAGTACATACCCTAGGAATCACATTGCACTGGTCAGCTGAAGTGTCCCACATGAAGATGTGGGGATTTGTACTTCTATGAGTTGCTTATTTCTTGAAAGAACAGCTTTAGAAGCAGCTAGCCTAAATTTCCTTCTTAAACAAGCATGGTAGAAGCTACTAGTGTGGTAACACATGGATATCCTATGTATATTTGCCTGCTTACTTTATCACCCACAGCCAGAGAACAAGACAAGCTCCTGGTGCTGAGCTTGGATGAGGTTCTCCTAACATTGCCCTTTAGAGGAGCAGTGAGAGCTCATGCACTCTCTCATCCTTTCTTGTTCTCCCTCAGCCCCACTCCTGTGTTGGCATGTGTGCTCAGGCTGATGCACACACACTTTTGCTGTTGCAATGCAGTAACAGAGGAGCAAGAATAAAGGGGTAGAAATTCAGAGTCACAAAAACAATTCAGCATCAAAAGCAGCACTGGCAAGTGTGGCTGCTGTTGTAAATTCTTTTTTTCACTTGTATATTTTACAATTGTACAAGAGTCTTGTAAGGTGACTGCAGTTTATTGTTAATCTCTTAGCAAGTTATAGAATATAGGCTCTGCATAGGTCCCAGCTTTATGGTGGTCAGTAGGTTTCAAGGTTAAATATTCACCCACAAGAGGTCCAGGGTGTTCTCAGGTGGGTGTTGGGGTGCCACTTCCCAGCATGTGTCAGTCATGTTTGAAGTGGGGGGGGTGAAAGCATTGCTCAGGTATAAAACCTGCAGGAATCTTTGTGCTTGCAAGACTCACTCACTCACTGTGTAGTGTTAAAACTGACAGATTTGTGGCACCTCATCTAGGGGAGGTGGGGGGCTATTAAGTATTTTTTTTCCCCTGCAATGTCCTTCTCTGGAGTTCAGTAGCATACTGCAGCATTTCAAGGATAAAACCTGCCTGCCTTTTCAGTTATAAACTTTGAGTGTGTCCCAGTTTTGTGGCCTTCTGGAGTAAAGGGGAAGGTGTACATAAACTGGATTAAAAGACTTTCTTCCAAGCCTCTCATTAATCTCTCTTTCAGCCTTCTGCCTTTGAAACAGCTGACAGGGGACTCTGCTGATAGACTAAAAGACATAAATGTCCAGTTTTATGGGTTTTGTTGCATAGCAGTTCCTAATATAACTGAGTGAAATTGATAGTATATTCTATATTGTGGAATAATTTGTGTTGTTCTGCCTCCTCACCTGAGAGGAGTGCTAAAAAGAAGGAAGAGTAGCTGTGAGCCACAGTGAGCCTCAACAGAAGGGAAGGCAAAAACATTGCAACATCCATGGCAGCTGCTGCTCATCTCAGTGCAGATGGAGCAACTAGCACTGAAAATCCTGCACAGACACAGATCTTTTTCCTCAAAAACAGTGCAGGTTAGTTTGAGTGAGGGTCTCATCTACCTTGGCAATCTGGAATGGAAACGTGGGGCTCTTGATCTAATGTGGTTGGCTAGTGGGCACTGTTGCACCATTTAGCTGTGATCAGCTGGGTAACAGTCAAGATACATGGTACTGAAATAATGGTAGGAGCCATCTTATTTCTCCATGATGCTTTGTGAAGCTGCTGCACTGATCTCAGTATCCAGGTGTGTTAAAGCCCAGGCCTACAGAAGTGTGTTCACTGGGGATCCAATGCATTCAGGTCAGGGTGAGTTGTACTGCCTTTCCAACAGCTGCCTCTTCTGACTTCTCCCTGTACTTTGTATTTTAGGGTTGTCAGCACTACTCAGGAGCCTGACGTCCCCGTTGCTTTGTTTATCTAGAGGCTTACCATTGTTACAGAGCATTGTTAAAAGCATCTCATGCTATTTTTAATTAAGAAACCACTGCTGTGCCATCCAGGGCTAAAATCAACAAAGATGGAGACATCTGGTTGCTCTGTGTCTTCCTGAAGTGTTACAATGTCCTGCCCCTGTGGTAGATGCTCAATTCAGGACTCCTAATTAAGATGAAAAATACAGTATTTTTCAGAAACTGAAATGGGGTGGAGCCCCTCAGGGTCAATACTGGGAGGTGTCCCTGCCCATAGCAGGGAGGTTGGAACCAGGTGATATTTAAGGTCCCTTCCAACCCAAACTGTTCTGTGCCCCCCTTTTCTCCCTTTAGCCAGCTCAGCTTTCAGAAGAGATCAGGCTGTGGGATGGGGATAAGAGTAGGAAGGTACCTACCTCTGGAGGTAGTTGCATTGGAAGTTCTCCAGTAGCTTTGCAAGTCCCCATCAGCAGAATGTGTGTTAACTTTTCACCCACTTTTCAACAGATTTTCATGTTTATCCTTACATTTTTTTCTAGTGAGAGCATGCTTTTCAGTTGAAGCCACTCTTAGCAACAGCATGCTTTGAAGAAGTTTGCAAAATAAACAGACAGAAACAACGTCTCTGGTGCGAGTTGCCCTTTTCCTTTTCTTTGCTTGTCTTCCAGGGCAAAGCTGCTCTGCTTTGGTGGTCTTTGGGGCAAAAATGCAAGCTATTGTGAGCCTGTGGAGTGACCAGTTATTTTTCTCCTGATGATTATATTTCTGTTTTCCTGGAGACAAAAAGCTGGTCTATTACATTAAAAGCAAACAAACAAAGGAGGTAATTTTCCCATACTCACCAGTTAGAGAAACCTGACCCTTGCTGAAAGCAACTGGAACATGGCATTTCTGTCTGCTCCTCAGTCTTTGAATGGCAAAAAGGTATAACGTGTCCAAGCTCATGAAGTGATACACCCCCCATGATTTTGTAAATAAACCCTGTATTTGTCTAACAGTTGTGGTAAGAATACCAGATTTTGTGTCCTGATGCTTTGCTCGATTCTTCCGCAGAGCTCAAACCTTGGCGCCGGGCTTCCCAACCTCAGCCAGGAGTCTCTGCCTTGTTCCACCTCATCTGCTCCCCCTGCCAGCTCCTGGACTTGCTGCACTGTGTCCTGCTGCTGGACAAGGAGAATGTGTTTCTCCCACACTGGCTGTGTTTGCACAGGGGAAGCAAAGGTTTTGTTAAGAGTAGATGCGTGAAGTTGCAAAAATCTGTTTAATCCTGCACTGCAGGAGGCTGGAGGATGGTCAGTTCTTAGGGTTTGAAAGACTGAAGGGCTCTGGCTGTGGGAATTGTGGATTGCAGGACAGGCAGAAAGAGCTTTTCTTGTGTCTGTGGGAGAACATGCACATCTGAGCTGTCTGAGCTAGCTGCCAGAGCCCGAGAGGGACAGCAGCCCCACACCACTGCTCGGGTAGCTGTCAGTGAACTGGGAGCAGATCTGCTGTGCTGGTACCAAGCCCCAAACTTCACCCTGTTCCCTGTGTCAGGTTAGAGAATCAAGCAGTCTTGTTCTCCAGCTTGTGTGTATTGGCTGCTTAGTAATCCCTGGCCTGTTTGACTGCAGCTCCCTACAGGGTGAGGAATTGCATTACCTCAGCAGTGCTGGGATGGGGAGAGCAGCACTGGTGTCTCCTCTGTGGAACCTTGTGTCTGGGAGGTATTATCTGTCACAAGAAGTGGATTTTTTTTCCTGGAAATATCCCATGCTGGAGTGCAGACTGCCTAGTTTGGTCACTGTGCATGCTGGTCCAGCAAACATTCAGTGTTGGCTCTGATCAGATGGGTGGTTTGGCTCCTAGAGTTTAGTCTGGAAGGATATACAGCATTGTGCTAGAAAGAGATCATGGCCTCTAATGTTCTACAGCAAGTTATGTCTTTGCTATTGATGAAAATCTATATTGGATACTCTTTGAGCACTGTTGGTATGGATAATTCTTTACCACTTTAATGAAAATCAAATCAAATGAGAGCATAAAACTTGGAGTGCAGCATTTGATTTTCCAGATTTCTGCATCTATACAGTCTTATTTCTTTCTTTCAGAAAAGGTTAGGAAGAGATCCCTCAGTTGTTGAGGTGACGTGTAGAGTCAAAGAATCAGCTGTGGGCATGCACTCGTGTGACACAACTTTCACAAGCCAAGGAATTGTTTGCAGAAAGCAGGAATGGGATCTGCATGTGTGTGTTTAAATGTAGCATATATGTGTGTGTGTATGGTGAAAAATGATAAAACATATCTTTATATGTTTGTTCTGGGATTTCATACCTAGAGGTGCTTGGCACTGCTTGAATTGGTGCATGTGTGTAGTGCATAATTCAAGCACACAAGGGAAATATGCAGCTCTCTGAGAATCTTGTTATATTTGATACACTAAATCCAGTGGAAAATGTGATGTTTATAATAACCCTAAACAGGTGCAGGATTTATTTCTACTTTAAAATGCTGTTTGTTTGTAGGGTTACATTTAGCTTTATTCATCTTGGTACAAGCAATACCTGGAGCCTCTCTCTGTGTTGAAAACTGTTGCTGTAGCTCTGGTTTGAGCTACACCATGCTGCTTCTAGCTAACAGAGTAGCTCACGGGGGGTCAGAAACACAATAAATTATACACTGTATGCCTGTGACAGCTCAGTAGGAGCACCTATAGATGGAAAAAGCATTAGAAACTCTGAGCACTGTTGATATTTCATATCATATATTTCATAATTCTTTACCACTTGAATGAAAATAAAATTGAGAGCATAAAACTTGGAGAGGAATTATTTTTTCTGTATGTGAGATAAAACTACACAAACACGTGTGGTCTTAAGAGAAAAAAAAAAGTATTTCAAATGCAGAGCCTTAAGGTTAAAAATGAAATCTGTGAGTATGGATTTTTTTTTTTTTTAAATACTCTTCTATATAGACATGCTTTCAGTAGAGTGTTTAGTAACACTGGAAAAGTAGTTTTCAGTTTAAAATATACACAGATGGAGTCAGAAGCACAATTACCATGGTCAGCAGAGATTATATGTGGCTGTAAGAATGTCCTTCTAATTGCTTAGTGGCTCTTTCTGTAATAAGTGATTAAAACTCTCTGTAGTTTTAGAATGTATGTATTTTAGGAGGATATAAATCTCAGTTGCTTCTTTCAGGTAGCTCCGAAGTCATGTGGTAAGATATATTCTAGATTTACTGGTAATATGTGAATTTCAATAGCACAGTGCTGATTTGTAATGCTTCTGTGATAACCTTAACTCCTAGGAGAAGTGTTTTATACTCTCTTTGCATGCTTGAGCTTTCAGAAATGACAAGAACATTTAGAAGTGCAGCTAGAGATGCAGCAGGCTTTAGCAACTGACAGCTGTGCAGCAGAAGTGGTTTATCTGAGCTGCTAGGATTGTACCATGTAGATTTTTATTTGCTGGTGAATCTCATTAGTGCAAATAAGTGACTTGAAATACTGATGGGATAAAAAACCCTTTCCAAAGGCACAGGGAGATTGAGTGTCTGGAACAGCAGAGGTGGAAGAGTTAATGATGGGCCTGCACTGCATTCAGTGTATTTGCAGATGTGGCTGCAACCAACTGCTGATTTCTCTCCCATCCTGTCAGGGAACTTTGCCAGCTGTGATTCATGGAATGATTTTTTTGCGCTGAGTAATCTGTGGTTTCTCTTTTTTCCTCTTCCTTCTCCCTTATTTTTACCCCAAACTAAAGTCCTATTCATTCCAGCTAAAAGGAGGGGAAGCTTCCAAAGCATTAATGCAAAACATGAAGCACACCGTGTTTGGAACAGAGGAGTCGTAACAAACATGAAACTCGCTGGGGCTCAGGCAGAGTAGCCCAGTGCAGGAAAACTGGTTTAAAGCAGAATCAGCTTTTGGTTTTTCTAGTCAAACTGTGGTAGTTATTTTAGACTTCTGTGCTAGCCTTGCAAAGACCATGCAGCTTGTGCTGATGTTGTGCCTCCTTTCTCACAGATCGCCCTGAACGACACAAGCCAGACTGCCGCTCTTCGGGGTAAGAACCATGTTTGTCTCTTGATTCTTTCCTGCTTTTCCCTTGGTTTGTTGGGTTTTGGGGTTATTTTTTTTTTTTTCCCACATTTTTTTCCTTTTATGGGATGAACTAGGAAATTAGCCAGAAAAATAAAAATGCCCTTCTTCTAGTTTTCTGTTTTGGTAACAGCAATGAAATACCAAAATAACTTTGTGTGAAAGGTGATTGTTTTGTACTCCTTATGGACACATTTTTCCAAGGAATGAACAGCCTGCTACACTAGAATTATGTGCACTTAAAATCCAGAGGCTTGTTTATATATCACATACAGGATTGTTTGGTAAAACTGTGATTTAAGACAAGAAGTCCTCATGACTTTCGCTCCTTTGAACTGTTTACTTCTGCAGCAAGGAAAAGAATTCTTGGTCCAGCCAAAAATAGTAACACTTCATGGTTTATTCCATTAACTCTGACCCATCCTACCTAAGATGTTAAAACTGAGATGATCAAATGAGTGGTTATTAAACAAAACACACACACATTTTGTTTCTTTACAATCTCCGTCAGCGATTGGCATGAATATCTAAGTTGTTGATTTGAAGGTCCACATTTTCCTTTAAGCTTCTGAATGTTGTGCAGCTCTCCTTCATATCCTCTTGTTTTGAAGAATCTTTCTCTTTTGCTTTATTTCCACTCTCCACCAGGTAATGGGGTCTCATACATATCCCGTGGTGGGTAACAGGATTTTAATGAAGAGCAGACCAGCTAACACCATGGCTTCCACTCCTGTGTGAAAAGCCTTTCCAAAGGATGCCCAAGTCCCGTTTTCTGACGTGACATGAGCTTTTCGTTTATTTTTACAGTCTGATATTTGGCTTACATCTTCACAGTACAGTGAGGTAGCTTCTCTAGCTAGAAGAACAGAGGGATTTGTGGCCTCTTCTTACAGCACAGCTGATGTGTTGTATCTGCCATGTGAAGTGATGTGTGCTGGAAGAGAGGATGCTTTGCCTTTCCCTCCTGTGTCTGCAACAGCACTGTGGCTGTTTCCAGCAGTGTCTTTAAGCTGCAGGGGAATATTGCTTTTGTCTTTGATTACTTACATCTACGTATAACATTAATCACTCTATTTCCTTTTGTAATTAAAAATACTTTTTTTTTTTTCTAAAATTCCATAGTTTCACTATACATGGTTAAACTCTTCTCATGTGATGTTACAATAATGCCAAATAAATCCAAATCATCATCAAAAGGAAAACTAGTTTTATCAAAATGTTTAGTTCAAGGTTGAAATGGTTTCAGTCTGTTCCCCTTTCTCCCGACTGGTCCTTCCCACCTTTTTGTCCTTATTTTTTGCTCTGGAGTGTATTTTAGAAGTTTTAATTTGGAACCAAAAGCAAAGTAAAGCTTCAGACTTTTTAGATGGAATTTCAAATTCAAATGTGCATCAGCCTTGGCAATAAAGCACTGCCCTAAGTTGTCTAGGCTAGAGATTCAAAATTCTTATCTGGAAAGCACAGATATTTTAACAGTATAATGTAGGTTGCTTATAATTTTGAGAAAACTAGGTCTCTTAATAGTCTTTTATTCCTACCAGTAGAGCGTGTGCTTTCTAACCATATCTATGGACCTTCTACCCCCTTCTCAATCTCACTGGCCATCATGTCATGAAAGCTCTGCCTTCCAGGATGAGCTATGAGAAATTTATTTTTTAAAGGGTAGTGTGGCTTTGTGTGTGATTTGCTGCTGCTTCTGGGCTAGGGCAGGAGAAATCTGCCTTACTTAGATGACAGATGACTCTGCTAACTGGTGCTGCCACACTCATCTCTCATTAGAGTTGGAATCATAATCCTGTGATGCCAAACTGCTGGGTAAGATTCTTAGCTTCAGTGTGACCATGTCCTGTCTGGGAAAATAGCTGCAGCTATATGAAGAACTGACAGAAAATTAAATGGTGAAGTCTGCAGGTTTTAATTAAAGTGCAAAGCATAGTGTTCTTGTAACATGGGCAGCATTTCAGAGCTGAGTTCTGCTGGGGACACTTTTATCTCTTGTGCCATTTTCTGATGAGCTACTACAGCCATGACACTTCCCTCTCTGGGGGCAGCTTGTGACAAGGGAGAGAGAAAATACTCAGAGAGAAAAAGAAGTAGAAATTGATTTTTTACAAAGCCCTAGTAAGACTTTGCCCAGAATTCTGTCCAATGTAGTCATAAATGTGGAATCCTGGGATAAGATGAGACAAAAGAAAGCCCAACCACCACCACCAAATCTTCCTTGGGATGTGGAAGGTTAAGTGTTATTCTGGAACTTGATCAGCGTAATAAAAAGACCACATGACAGCATTTTTTTGTGTTTTCAAGGGCCTAAAACTTGTCCTTTCCAACACCATGTTCCTGGATGTTTCCATGTCTTGTGTATTTCTACATCAGCCTTTGCAGCATGGGGGATGAAGAGCTCATATGCAACAAAACAGAAACAGTTTCACAACGGAGCTTGGACATCATTATTTTGCAATGATGAGCATGTACAAACTGTTCTAGATAAAGCATTATAGGAATGATCTTTGGTATAGTTCTTTACATTATAGGGTGAAGCCATTTAGATAATGCAAGGTGAAATGTCTTTATAGTGGTACCAGGAACTCTACAAATATTCTGTTTTTGTTACCAAACCATTACCTTTGATCCATCCACTCTCCAAATTTCTTCCCAGTGTCTTGCTAGATCCTGGTATCACCAGTCAGGGTATTCCACCTTCCTGTAAGGCTCCTCCCATTATAAACATTTTTTTGCCTGTGTTGTCAATTAACAACCATCTGCCACACAGGAGAGTTTAGATAAAGTGAGGAGTACCAGAACAGGGCCTGTGGAAGTCTTTTTCCTGTATTAAACACATTAATAAGATCAAAATAGATGTTCCCTGAATCCAAATAATACCTATTGCTATGTGAAATCTTTATCAAGTGGCATTTAATGTAATGACCTGGCATTAACCATCCTTCAGTTGTTATTTCAGACAGTATTACAAATACATCTGTACTGGCACCAGTGAGCTGTAATCATCTCTTGATTGTAGCTGTGGGGTCGTGCACTGTTGGTTCTGATGGCTGCAGGTCATGCTCTGCTGTGACACAGGTCAGGCAGGTCAGAAGAAGTAAACCCTTCAGTCTGATGCCACTAAACGTTTTCAAACTGAAAACTGAGTGACAGTAATAGAATAGAAGATTTCAATCATCCACATATTTGCAGTTAATCCCTGAACATGAGTGAACCTCATAGAAGGGACCAGATTAATTTCATGATACTTGTTTTTTCTTTGGTGTAAGGATTATGGATGCAAAAAATCCTGCAACACAGTCTTGTAATGTCATCTGTCTCACTGTAGATGCCTTGACCTTGGAGAGGAGAGGATGGAGGTAACTAAACACTGCACCAGTTTATTGAGAGATTTAGTACTGCATCAATCACTTGAAGTCAAGTAAGAGGTTTTGATTTGTAAAATCCAGGAGTCTACTGTGAGAACTTGCCCAAAAAGCAATGGGGGTGGGGAGAGAAAAGAATTAGTTAATTTCTAGAGATAGATTCTAGGTTTTAGTGGCATATAGCCTGCTGATTGTAATGTGCTAAAGCTCTTTTACAGCTGATTGCCTTCATTTAATTGGACTAAACTGGGCCTCTTTATTCAAAATACATCAAGTCAACAATACAAATAAACACAACCCATCTTTTGTTCCTTTATAAAGAAGCACTTGAAGTGGCTGATCAAAAGGGCTACAGATCCCTTCAGTTACAGTCTGGTAAATCAAGCTACCATTTTTATGAATGGTATTTTGTGTCTTAGTGGTTTTTTTTATGGCAGAATTCCATTAGTGAAAGCTCCTCTACATTTCTGTTTGCTCTAGTATATAACGTTGCTCTTGTGAAATTGTGTTTAATAGATATTACAGTAATGGTCTGGCTACATCTTGAGACTATGTTTTCCCAGATCATCTGTGAAGCTTCAGAGACACCTTTTAATTAAGGTCTTAAGCCTTTAACAGAACATGAAGGCACAGGCTGAGAATGTAGTGGAGATGTGCTCGCTTTATATGTAAGCCCATGTGCTTTTTACAAATCAGCGTGTCCCGAGAAAACAGACAGGAACAGGATTTTCTATGTTGTAACCATTATGGTCAGGCATTTAATAATTGCTGCTTTGCATGTCTGAAGAGGAATATGAGACCCCCTCCTTCTGCTGCAGAGGTCTTTCTAGCTCGTGACCCCTCCATTCTGGGGGTTCTAGCTTGAAGCCTCTCCCACATTGCTGCCAACATTGCAACTTGACTCGTTTTGCCCTCAGGAATGATTTCACTGCTTACTCTGTAGGCCACTGAACAGATTTTCTGCATTGGAATTTGGCCTTGAAAAGACTGTGAGGTGCTCTTGTAACGCTGCCAAAAACCTCTACTCTGCTCCAATGGTCAGTGTGGAGAGACTCCTGCTGCTCCTGCTGCTCCTGCAGTCACAGAATGGTGGAAATGCTGGGAAGGAACCTCTGCACTGGACACGTAGTCAAATGTCTTGCTCACAGTGGGAAGGTGCTAACCTAGATCAGGCCAGTGATAGCTGAGTTTTAACTTCTAGCCAAGTTTTGACAACATCCCAGGAGAGAGATTGAGCCCAATTATTTTTGGTCCATTTACAGGCTGTTCGTCTGCCTCCTAGTAATTCCATTCCCAAATGATGACACTGTGTGAAAAGAACCAGTCAAAATCTAGTTCTTTGGTTCAAACACTGGACAACTTAATATCCATGAGGATCAGATTCATTCCCACCAGTATCTTGCACTACAGCTTTTCACTGCTGCCATAGTTAAGCTGGGGAGTAGCAGGCTACTCAGTCTAAGCATACTTTTGGTTGTGGAAAGGGGCATGTCCTGCCCTTGTACACTCCCAGTGGGTAGGAAGTTGATGTAATAAAAGGTTTCTAGTCTTCTTCACAAACAATTGGGGTTCAGTTTCACAAGTGCCCTGAGCTGAGCCTGTGCCACACCAGAAAGAATCTCATTCCCTCCTTTGGGCTGCTCATGTGGTTAGTTGCATCAGACTGCTTATCTCTAGGGGAAAAAAAAATAGCTGTGTCTCCACTTTAAGCAGGTTCATAATAGGGGGTCAGTGTGTTTTCTTGCAAATCCCACAGTAAATCAGTGGCAGAGCTGGAAGCTGGGGTTTGATGTTGTAATGTTGTTGTTGTTGTTGTTCCCGAGACCTAAGTTTTGGGCTCAGCCATTTGAAGAATGGTGCAACACAACTTCATGTGTTTATTTAAACTGGCAAAGTTTGAGATTGGAATCTGCTTATGTGTCTTTTGTTTACCATGTGTCAGCTTGTATGTGCTGCACACATCGGAGTTGCTCCTCCCAGAAGCTGAATAAGCTGGAGCAGTTTTATGCAGTATAGCTCTGACAGTTTCTTTGCCAGAATAAAGCATCATCTTTAATTTATTCTTTGCAGTGTTAATTTTCCCTGCTTAATTTATACTTACCTGTAAATAATAATAATAAAAAAACCCCAAACAAACAGGTAAAGCAGAGAAAAAAAAATGTCAGGTGGGTTCAGCTTAGTTGTTGGCAGTTGTGGATCATGTGGGTATCCCCAGCCTGGTGCTGGGGGTGTTTGTTTTAGTGCTGCCATGGCAGGGATTTTTTGGCTGTTCATCTCACAGACAGCAGTGGAGTTACTGCAAAGGGCACATCCCAGCCAGCCCTCCAGATTCCTTAGTCCTAAACAGAGAAGAATTTGCTTTAATAAAAGAGTGTTCTGTTCCTGGGTTCTGCACAGGGAGTTTTGAGGGCCTGTTTGCTTTGGTGCCCTGAACAACTCCTTCTGTTGTCTGGGCTGCTCTCCAGTGCTTATGCTAATTCATAATGGGAAATAATGCTGAGAATGAGAGAGTTGTTGAAGGAATAGAGAAAAAGGTTCATGCTCCTTCACTGAAGGAATTTCAGTGCTTCTTTGGGTGTCCTGTGCATCACCTTTCAGAGGAGACTGCTTGTAGGAGGCACTGAGCACCATCCAGACACAAGGCCATTCTCCTTGTGCATTAGGAGGGTTGTCTGGTGAATAAAACAACCAGGGTAGACCTATAAAAAAAGCTTTTCAGGAAGAGTGGAATTATTGCAGCTTTTTTAATCATGGTGCTTCCCTTTTAAAGGTCATTTTGAGAAGACTTCACTTTTTCCATATAAAATGGCAGTCATCTTCAAAACAACCATATGGCTCTGCCTTTCTAACCCTCCTTTGGAAGATGTGGGGAATACTGGAATTCTCTGTTTATAAGTAACATGAGATGGGCCAAAATAATCAGTCATGGTTATAATTCCTATTCTTTTTCTTTTTATTATTATCCCCAAGACATTTTGATGACAAATAGCACATGAAATTCATCTGGTGGATGGGAAAGAGGGCTGGAAGAGAATTCTTTCCAAAGGTATTTGTAATAGTCTCAAAGAAAACAGAGGAGTTGCTAAGGGAAGCCTATGGGCTGTGTCAGGGCTGAGGAGGCAGACTCAGCAGGTTATAAACTTCCAGCTCACAATTAGCAGCAGTTCAGTTCTCTCTGAAGAAGTTGCAGTTCAGTTCTCTCTTGCAGTTCTCTGCAAGAATTTTTATGTTGATATTTTAAGAGTGCTGCAGCTGATACTTGAGCTTTGGTTTATTTCCCTAAGGATTTGTGTAGGTTTCTGGCTTGGCAACTTCTCTTTTCTACTGAGACTGCCTTTCTGAGGCTAACAGCATTATTTTTCCATCTAAGACAGATCTGAAACACTGACACAGTTCTCTGTATTTCCTTTAATTACTGTTCCCATACTGCCTTTTGTAGTCTTCTTCAGATGTTGTCTGCTGGCATTTGGATTGACAAAGTGTGCTTTTTGGTGTGGTGCCTGCCTTGCTGCAGGTGCTAAACAGGTACTTAGTGTAATGCAGATGTATTGAACAGTGGTGTAAGACAAAACAATTAATGTTCCTGATGGACAGAAAATAGAAGTTGCCAAGAATATTTCCAAATTACAAAAAAAAAAAAAAAAAAAGGGATTTTCTAGTGTCTTCAACAAGTAAGATTTGTCCTTTCATCTCAAGATTTATTTTATTAGAACAACTGAAGTAACTAGAAAAAGGTGCAAAAATAGTCTTTGTGGAGCAGGCCAAAAGTCCATCTATTCCAGTATGCTCATTAGTCTTTGCTTAAGTGTGAAGCAGAAGCTTAAGGAAGAAGATGAGCTAAAAAAAAGTGTGCACTGGAAGGTGTGGGTGCGTTCTGTCAGCATCCAGCCTCTCAGAGGGGGATGGGATGCTGTGTATTTCACAGCACTCAGCTGCCTTTTCTTTAGTTGTCTTTTGTTGCTTTGCTTCTTTCTTTGTTTTGGGGGGTGTTGGTTTTTTTGGGGAGTGTTTGGTGGTTGTTTTTGGTTTGGTTTGTTTGGTTTTGTTTGTTTGATTTTTATTTTTTTTTAATTTAATAAACACTTTTATCACCCACAGCCTTTTGTGGCAAGCAGTGCCACAGCTTCACCACATGCTACATGCTGAAAAATATCCTGGACACTTTCAAACTTGGTGTCTGCCAGTTTTATATAAAGTTTTCTATGTCCTGTAGTGTGAAAGACTGAGCTGTCATTCCCTGGAGCTTTGCTGCTTCTTGAGAAAGATCAAATGCCATTGTTCTGGGTTTAATAGGCTGTGTTAATTGATCAGACAGTCTTAAGGAAAAGGTCAGTATTATTGATTACTTCTTCTATAATTCTTCTATAGTGATTATTTCTTCCTTTATCAGTCTGGGCAGGCTGGACAGCTGGGCTAAGGCAAACCTACTGAAGTTCAGTAAGGCCAAGTGTGGAGTCCTACAGCTGGGGAGCAACACCAGCATGCACCAGTACAGGTTAGAGGGTTGACCTGCAGGAGAACAGCTCCATGGAGAGGGACCTTGGTGTCCTGGTGGAC
>JAOEGS010009929.1:7147-21303 GCA_025447755.1 Corythornis vintsioides | reverse complement strand
GCAATGGTCACAAGCTGAACACTGGAAGTTCCACCTCCACATGAGGAAAAACTTCTTCCCTGTGAGGGTGAGAGAGCTGGAAGGGGCTGCCCAGAGAGGCTGGGGAGTCTCCTGCTCTGGAGACATTCCAGACCCACCTGGATGACCCTGCTTTGGCAGGGGGGTTGGACTTCATCTCCAAAGGGCCCTTCCAACCCCTACTGTTCTAAGATTCTGTGATTGCTTTTGGAGATCCAGAGGCATGTTAGCCAGGAGAGAGGAGGGGGATAAGGTGTTGGTTGACTGAGAAGGACAGGAACATTTTGCTGTCTAGAGTTAAGGGCATTGCTGAGGCTGAAGGTTAGAGAAATTGCCTGTTACACTATCTGAATCCAGAGCCTTTGAGCTGCACTGGAGATTTAAAACCAAAACCAACAACAAAACAAACATGCAAAAACCAGACAAACAAAAAACCAACCAAAACAAACACAGATCATAACCTTGGTGAGAGATGAAATGGTTGGTTCAAAAGGAGGGTAACTCCACTGCTAAGTGGGTTTTGTGTCCTTTCATCCATCCAGGTAAGCTGAACATGATACCTTGTGCCTTTTATTCCCTCTGCCTAATGTAGCTGGTGGCACATGGTGCATTGTCTGGAGTGCAGGAAGGAGCATGTGCAACAGCCTGTGCTACAGGCTGGGGAGGAGCATGGATTGACATGGCTGTGAAATGCTTGGGCAAGGTATTTCCTCTGAATGCTGCTGTGGAAAGGTCTACATCAATCTGTTCCACAAGGTTGTTGAACTAAATTTAGTTGAGGAGGGAAAGGTGATGATAGTGATTATTTCTTCCAAGCTATAACCATCCATTAGTTCTGCAGCATTTACTGGTTTGCCATGTAATTGGAGGTCTGTGATGTTGTGAGACACCCAGGATAAGTGACTGAGGGCAGAGGAAGTCCCCAGATCCACAGAGTTGTCACGGCTGGAAAAGGTCTCTAGGAGCACCACATCCAACTGTCAGCCTGGCCTCTTGACTTGTTGTCAGCTTGTCCTCTTGCTGGCAACACTGCAGAAGTGTCCCCAGCAGTTCAGGGTCCTCTCTTAGTTGCTGTGGCAGGTATTTTGGGTGCTTTTACAGCACATTCATTGCTCTACCCTACCCACCTACCAGGGTTTGGCAGGGTGTCTGGGATAGCTGCAGGTTTTGTAGATGTAGGAATGATTTTAAGGGTCTGTTTGGCTCTGATGGCTGATGATTCTGTTTTCCTCTTGGAAAAGAATATGAGCATGTAAAAACTTGTGTTTTTTTCCCCAGCTTGGGCTAACAAAGATGCTGCCTTTACCTATAGGCTATACCTTTCCTACATGGTTTGCTGTTATGTAGTGCAGGTTTCTGAGGAATCTCTCCATATGGTGTAACCAGGATCTGCAGTACAGGAGAAAAGGAAGTTTTTGAGTGGTTTTGGAGGAAGGGCAAGGGAAGAGTCTATAGGTAAACACAGAATTTCCCTGAGCTGCATGCAGGTCACACTGGCAAGACAGGTTCTGGTGAAGGGTGTGGCTGTGAGGGTTTGTTTTCCAATTTCTGTGCACAGTGCAAGGGCCACAGTTTGAAGTTCATGAACCTCATGTACTGAAGGGTGTAACTGGGTGAGTCAACACAATGTGATCATTAAGATAGTTTTACTTCTGTGAGGCTTTAACAAGGGAGTGTTGAAAATGAGCATTTCTGCAGCTTACTAAATAATTAATGTTGTTCATAAATACAAACGGGCAGTTTGAAGACAGTATGTCTCTCTTTATGGATAACTCTAACATTCTCACACATTTTTTGGCTACTGTTTCACATTTACAGTCTAGAAGGGGTTTGGAGTTTTGTTTTTTTGTTCTTAAGTGCTAATATTTCACTATATTTGATGTATATGTATTAATACATCTGTTTTATAGACTGCCCCTTCACAACAAATGTCTTTGCTCTCAACATACATCTGTAATTAAAACAATGAGATAACTCCTGTTTCCTCACTCAGATAAAACTTAAACTCCAGCACATTTTATGCTGCTTATTTGTCTCAGGTGGCCTGTGAAGAGGTTGAATGTGGCTAAGGGAGCATGGAAGTGCTACGAGATGGGACTTGTCAAAGAGTTCTTGTACTTGGAAATTCTCAGAGGTGCTCAGCTGATTTTTTGGCACTGAGGTCACACCAGCATCAAATGCCTCTCCTAATCCCACTTCTGTGGTTTAGGTTGAACTTTACATTTTGGATGCTTCTCAAATGGCTTTTATATTACAGAGCTGGAGTTGTGTGCTGCTAATCTCTGACTAGGAAGGATCTGGATACTGTCTTAACTGCTCAGTGTATAAGCCATTTGGTACTGTCCCCTGTAAAGATATCCTGAATCTTGTGGATCCAGATCTACAGGTTTTCTTTATGCCTTTGTCCTGCTCATCCTTCATCATTAAACCAGGTTTCATTAATCTGTGATGTCACTTACAAAGGTTCCAGAACCCACTCAGCCATCAGACTGTATTTGATGTACAGAGATGTATGAAGCAAACAGCATGTCCTGTCAGTAGTTAGAGAGGGCTCTGATTTACTAACTGAAATGCCACTGCACATCACTGAGCCAAAGAGCCATTCTTCAGGAACCAGCTTTGTTTCATGTTTAACTGCAGCACTGGGGCACTGTCATCTTCCTCCTTTGCAAATGCAGAAACTGCACAGACGTTATTAGGAAAGAATTCCTATCAGAAGAAGCTGCAGTTTACAGCTGTTTTACCTGAAAGAGATGGTTCTTCCCTTCAATTTGTTAACCCTTACTTCTCTGTCTGAATATATTGCTGCCCGGGCCTAAATATCCTGTCACTGTCACTATGACAATTCAGTGATATTTGCATTTACATTTGCAGTGCTACATTGTTATTATGCTATTACTGAAATTATAGGTGCTTTCTAATGCTAGAAATATTTATTATCAAGGTTAGTGTCACTAAAGCATGAATACTGTTTATTAATTTTAATCAAAACATACTAGTGGCTTATCACAACAGTGAGTAAAAGAATGCTGATAAGTGGCATATAGAAGAATCTTCTTGGCTGTTACAGGAGGGCCAAACTCTTCAATAAGCAGAGCCTCTGCTCTTGTAATGTACATTTTCTTGGGAGCTGAAATCAGTCAATATACAGCAAAGACTGAGAAACCCTGGAATCCTGCTTGGAGGATTTGACTTTCTGGAAAAGAAACTTCTAGGGGAACTCCAACATGTTTGGAACTCTGGGTCAGAAAGGAGTTAATTCAGGGGGTACATAAGCCAAGTGACTCAGTGTCACCAAAAACTGTGGAGGTTTTCAGCTTTAAGATCTAAGCTGGACACTATTAAGTGTGGAAGTCGTTGCAACCTCATGACTTCTAAGTTTGCTGTGAGAGTGGGAGTGTGAAGGGCTGTTGTTTGCTGCCATTTTCTGCTCTGGCTCCTGCCTGTGTTTTACCTTAAAATCAAAGGTTTGGTTGCTAAAATCTGATCCCAAGTATGGCAGTGACAAGCACACGAATATATAATAAGTGGTTGAAGAAACAGCTAGAGAGCAATCCCTGAAAGGATTTCCCTGTACTGATCAACATGATCTGTTTTAATGAGCTGAGCAGCTGGAGTGTAGCTGCTTCTGAACTACCCCCTGGCTTGCCCAGGCAGTGGGAGGTGGCAGTTGCAGCATCCACTGAGGGATGCAGGAGCAGACATCCTCAGCGTAGTGATGAGGACTGAATTGGCACTGCACTGAATTAGCAATTTAGGATTATTTGCTTTTGGGGCTGGAGCCAAGGGAGAAGTGAAGTTGTACCCAGGGTGAGTCTGATTTCCTTGATAAGCAGATCTGTACTATTAAGAATGTAATTTTCTCCTCTACCTGCAGGGCCAATACCCCGTGATTTAGCAGAGAACATGAGAGTGCATCTTCATTTGAGAGAGAGGCCACTGTGGTGCCAGGCTGCTGCCAGCTGCTTTTGTCCTGGTACTTGGCTGACCTTGCAGTGAGCCAGCTTGGATGACCTGCAGTAACAGAACAAGAACACACACACACAAAAAGAGTGGATCAACTGATCCTGAAGGGTACCTGAGACATAGACAGCATTTGGTGATTTGCTGTCAGGTTAGCTGCAGAGGCACGGATTTATCTGTGTTTTTGTGAGTGGAAGCTGAGCTGCTTACCCCAAGGATTTCCACTGGCCTCCTCAGCCTTCCACTCCCACCACTTCTCCAGTGTCACCCTGCTGCTCTTGCTGCTCTGCAGCCAGCTGGAGCAGTCAGCCTGCCTGGCTGGACACTCCCTGGGATGCTTGGGATGGGATTGTTTGCTGTTGGCGAAATGGTGTGACCGATCCAGCAGCCTCGTGACCCTGTCAGCACCAGTAGAAGGCATGGTGGAAAGGTGGGGGAGCAGTGGCTGCACAGCCCCCACTTCTCTCCCACCAAGGGGAACCTTGAACAGATGCCATGCCTGTGTGTCATGTCACCTGTTCACACCTGTCAGCTGGGAATCCTCTGCAGTGCAGGCACTGAGCTCTGCTGGTACACCAGCAGTGTAAATTCTCTTAGCCCACAGGATTCATAGTCCTGTCTGCTGCATCCACACCATGAGATGGGACAGCTGTGCCTCCTCTGGCCTACCTTTGGTGGTAAATCTGAGCTGTTACACCACCCATAATCTGACTATATAATTACTAACATTTTTCTGCAACTCATTCTGCAATGAAATTAGGTGGCATTTTAAATAGTATGTGTTTGGAATAATGTTTTCTAGGAAGTTTGTCAAATGTCACACTGTGGTACCTTGTCTGTTACAAAGGGGGCATGGTTTCTAAAGTAAATGAGAGAAATATATGGTGCCTTTTATAAAACCAGTGGTGTGCCTCACAATAATTTCAATTTCAGCTATTTTTAAATTCCTGGTGCACATTCCAAGATGTCCCAAAACATAAAAATTAGCAACATTATATATTTTTTTAACTCTGTGTGTGTGTGCAAGAGGGTCAATAAGATCACAACTAAATATATGTTAAAAGTCTTCTAGGTGTGTGAACCTAAGGACTGATACTTCAAGCTTTGTTGAACATGACATGAAGAATGAATTTTGAGACTGCAGCAGATACTTCATTATTTAGAGCAAGTGATCATTCTTTTTTCTTTTTTTTATCCTCCCCCCCCATCATGCTCTGGTGTATGTCTAGAGTGATGTATGAAAGAAGTGCAATCATTTTTCCTGTAGAATATTCATTGTTGTGTGAGTTTAGATATGGAAACCAAAGGTCTGTATCCTCCCTTAAAGGGAGCAGGCTTGCTGGGGGACTGCTGCTGAGAATCCCATGCAAGCCAGTGGAGATGGGTGGAAGTGGATGGAGAGATGAAGAGACAGTGGTCTAGTTTGGAATGTCTTCTATGTCCCAGGCAGTACCACAGCCCTGTAAATGACTGTGTGTATGCTCCCAGGCAGCAGGAAAGCCCAGCACTCTTCCATGGCTTAGCTGCACAGCAGAACTGGCTGAGCAGCAACCAGCTGGTTGGTACCTGTCCCAGAGCCACTCTCCTGAAGCAGCTACAAAACACATGGGTGAAAAGGTAGCCTCTGTGCTTGGGTGACGTGTGGCTTGAAGGCTGCCCTGCCCCAGGCACACCCAGATGCTGACCTGCTCACTCAAGAGGTGCCTGTGTGGCTTGAGCTCTACTCCACCCCCCCTGCTCTGCTGTGTGGGGACTGTTCAGGTGAGTGGTTCTCACAGGTTGCTGTGTTGGGTCAGGAGTCACCCCACAGGAGCAGGCCTTTGAGAAATACTTCAGCTCACTGAGGCTGCCTGTGAAGAGTGACACTGCTCAGGGCAAGGAGAAGTGTTGGTTTCCACTCAGTGAGTGCACTTTGCCAAACAGTTTACAGATCTTTGCTCAGTCTAATTGGTGGCAATTTTATTGCCCAAATACACAAACCCAAAATATGCTTTTGAAGTGTTTTCCTCAAGCGTTTATATTTGGCATATATAAACACCCAGGATAAAGCCTGCCAGGAAGAGTGAATGGGTGTTTAACAACTTCAAACACACCACTCCAGGTTCCTTATCTTTCAGAAATGGTGACCTGTGGGACCTTTTCACAGTAGTGCTGACTTGCAGCACCCAGCTGCTCTCAGAAGAGCAGGAGCAGCAGCTTACAGACCTAGGAAGCTGCTCTGTTTGGATGGAGGGCCTGGCAAAGGTGGGTTAGTTCTCCCTTTTGAGGGGCTGGCAGGTGATGCTCACCAAAGCTCCTGCCTTAGCTGGAGATGAAGTGATGGATGTGCTTTAAATGAACAGTGAGAGAGGTCCAGGATAGACGTGCAGGTGTCAGAGGAGTTGCTATGACTGTCCCCTGGTGCATGCTGAGTCCTGCAGAGAGAGATGGATAGTTTGCATCCTGACTTACCCCAAACACAGGTGTGGTGTGGAGGTGCTGTTTGTGAGAGTCTTTATGGTCTGACCCTTCTGCTGTCTGCACTGCTTTCTTCCAGCAGCATTTATTTTATTCCAGCAACTTTATGTCCATGCAGGGTGCCATGGGAGCTGCTGTCTCCCACCCTGTGGGGCTGGTTATTGTCACACTCCCAGCTGTGCTGATGTCACTGTGGGAGGAGTTGTACTGGGACCAGGCTCAGAGGTCCCACATGGATTAAACTTATTCTCTCTTGGTTTTTTTTCTTGGCATGCCTTTGTGGGTTTGGTTTTTTTCTGTGCTCTGGTGAATTGCTGTGCCTTATGGACAGGAGGAGGAGATGGGAAAGAGACAGGGACTCCACAGAGTCCATTAATGGCTGCAGCTCCTCTCTCATCAAACAGAATTACATTTTATTTAGTTATGTTCATTATTTGGATGCCTTGAGAAAAAAAATGTGCCATTAACTGAAGAGCAGAGGAGGATATTAATAACTTTATCACTCTGTCTGCAAAACAGGACAAGAAACCAGAACTTGTTGCTTGTCCATCAGGGGTTAGCTCAGCATAAGGTGTGGGTAAAATCACCACCTGCCACAAGAACAACATCTTATTTAAATTACTGGGGTTTCGTGTATAACAAAGTTACAAATTTTGCAGCTCCTTTACATGGAAAAAAAATAGTAATTCTCCATCCACTCCCATTTCCATGTTTTTAAAGGGCTTAGATAATTGTAAACTGAATGTGAATCAAACTCTCCTGCGGGTAGGGAATGTCATGCTTTGCCAAAAGGCTGTTGATGGGTGACCTGTTAATGGAAAATGGAAAAGAAAATCTATCTGCTAACAGCTTGTTTTGCCTGGGAGATCATGAGTTTTCTAACAGAACTATGTTATCTGGGGTTCTAAAGCACAGGGATAGTTTTGCTCAAACTGCCCTGCTCTTGCTATACCCACACTGCAACTTCACGAGGTTAGTTTTGTGAAAGGTCTTGTCTCTTCATTGTTTATTTATGTATGTATTTATTTTTATTTTAATACCACTTTCTGTACCCTTTTGGTCTTTACTTTGCATGGAAAACTTTAGCTTTTGACTACATGATTTCTGTGATTTCCAGCTCAAAATACTTGCTCTTATCTGAAAATGTTCATCAGATTCTAAACAAATTGCAATGGGTCAAAGGGAAGACAGAACTTAACATGTTCCTTGTTCCTTTTGTTTCTTGCTGTTACTGGAATGTGCACTCTATAGATTTCCTAATTTCCTGCTATAAAACTTGAATGTTGAGTGTAGAAAGTTTTTGCTACTCCAGAAGATTTCAGATTCCTGTTACCAGACTTCAGTCTCCTTCCCCTTTGACAATAAATATAATAAAAATGAAAGGTTGTAAAGATAAAACTAAATATGATCATTATTCACAGCAATATAAGCAATAAGAAGGAAGAGACTTGAGTTAGAAGGAATTAAATAAGGTATCTGGGGTACACCTGGGAGGAACATACAACTAAAAGTGTTTGTTGAAGAGAAGGCTGTATTATGATGGGACATTTGGAAGGACATTCGAGTCTTTTTCTGCACAGTGACATAGGGACTGACAGCAGTATTTCCTAAGACAGCTCTGCTGGCTGTGTGGAGAGGGGCCAAGCCATAGCTGAGCTGTTTCTCCATGCAGACAAACAGGCATTGTTCAGCCTGGGCTGGCCAAACAGCTCGAGACAGCAGCTCAGCCAGAGCAGCTCTCCTTCCCAGCCTTCAGTAGCTTTCAAAGTGACCCTGGAGGGAGAATATTGTTCATCCCTGTCCTTTCTGACCTTCTCCTCTCCTCCAAATCCCGCTGTTCATGCTGCTGGAGCAGTTGCAGGAAGTGCATGTGGAGCTGAAGGGAGCTGAGTGAGCTGATGTCTGCACAGCTGCTGCAGGCAGAGGGGTCAGTGCCAGTGCCCTCACCACCAGCTCCTGCTGCTGTCCTGCTGCAGGCTGCCTAGGCCTCTGGAAAAGCCTTCAGCAGCATAACCTGCTGCCATCATTAAGATACTCTATTAATCTCCACCAGAGTCGAGTCTTTTTCAGCCTTTAGAAAGACCCAGAACTTCCAGAGGCTTCTTGCCAAGTTTGGGGTTGATTTTTGGGTTTGGTTTTGATGTTGTTATTGTGGGTTTTCTCTTGTTTTGTTAGGGTTTTTTTTTTTTTAGGTTTTTCTTTTGTTTGTTTGTTTGTTTTTAATTAAAAAATCCTTTTCTGAACTAGTTTTGTGTTAGGTTTGTTTGTTTTTTAATCTGTAGCTTTGCACAAGTGGCAGTTTATTGATAGCCTGTTCTCTAAATTAACAACAGCTTTTTGAACGTTACAATCCCAATTTCGTTTTGATTTTTACTTGCAAAAATAGTAAGGACATTAAAAAAGGCATTCAGGAGAGGGGTATCAGAAACCTTAATCTTACAGAGAAAACAGACAAGTTGGCAAAAATAAACATTTTTCTGTTCTTGTGTATCAATGAAGTTTTGGTCGGGTTGTCTTCCAGTCTAACTCCACCCATCAATTTATCACTGGAAAATGCAACCTCCACTGAAAGGAAAGAGAACTTGTTAAGTAACTGTTAAAAATATTTAGCAAAGGTGTTGTGGTTTTTACTCATATTTATTTACAAAAAACATTGTCATTAAATGCTTACAGTCTGAAAATACACACAACCACATGGGCTCTTTCCCAGGCTGCCCCATCAAATGAGATAGAATCTGAACCTCCACACAGAGCTGAGAGGAAAAAATGGTTTTAATCATTGGCTTTCTCTCTGCAGAGTCTTGCATCTAAGCTGTAACCTGGTTTTCATTAGAAGGGGTTGGGGATGGTTGTACACTCCAGGATTTTTTGACTAATTTCTGTAAGATAACCTAGGGGGAAAATGCACTTGGCAAACCTCTTACAATACACAGGGAATTTCTGCATGATGTTACTTAGTTGTTTTCTCTTTGAGACATGAACCACATTGTAATAATTTTATTTTGTTTTTATTATTCATTAAGCCAAGGACCCTTGTCATCCATAAGAGCAGCAATCAAGAGATGTAAGTCTACTTTTCCTACTTTTTGAGAATCATGGTATTGTAAGATTATAACATCTTCATTTTTAGCAGCTGGCTATCTGTGAAAACAAAGTAGCTAGCAGGCTTTTGGGGCTGTAATTTCTTTCTCAGTACCTTTTCTGCTTCATGATAGACCCTCCTTTTGCTCTGCTGCTGGCTGTTCCTTTTGCAGTTGCTCTGCAGAACTGGGGTTACACGTGCCTCATTTTCAGTGCCCTTGACAAAGCAGAAGATTGTTCTATTTTAGTAGAAATCTGCAGCAACTGATGACCGAAGTTACTGGGGACAGGATTAAAGCAATGCAAGAGTCTTGTGTCCAAACTGCTCTCCCTGATTTTGCTGCTTAACTCCTTTCCCTGCAGAAAATTTCCAGGCAGAGAATTTCTTTAGCTGCATCTTCTGAAGTGTTTTATGCTCTTTCCTTCTCCCTCTTTTCATTTTTATCTGCTTTCTGGCCATGATTTCAATTTTATATTAATGAAACAGCCCTCAGGATTCTGCTATGGGGAAAAATAAATTAGTGTGTGTACTACTGATTTGTTTCTCCTGCACCTATTAGTCAGGGGCTCATTAGTATGGATTAGGTTGGAGGCAGTCAAAGGGGATCCCAAAAGCATTATTCAGAGCAAGTCTCTATGATGCTGTAGTTAAAATGCAGCACTTTATCTGTGCTATTGCTGACATAGATGGGAAATAGGAAAACAGGGAGCACCAGATCACAGATGGCTTTTGTGCTAGAGCCAGAAATTGATTCAGATTGCCCCAGTACCTCATCTAACTGAGAAACTGCCTAGAAGATCATTAAGCAATTGATATCTTTGTTTGAAAATATTTGTTTTGAGACACAAGTAAAAAAAAAGAAAATACAGAGTTAAGAAGCCTTAGTTCATATAACATTATACTTAATAATACTAATATGTAAATAATTATGATAAAAGTACCATGTGAAACATTCAGATGATAAGCTAGAAAAAAATCTCCATGCAAATATCAAGGCATTGTATATGAAACCATAGTTCTTTGTGTGCTGGTAACCATATCTGTGGGTGCACCTAAATTAAAATTGGACCCTAAATAATTTATCTCCCCTTACCATTAATCTGGAAAAAAAATATAGTATTCTCTGGAAAAGCATATTTCCCTAAGAGAGTTAGAAATCTATCTTTATTTCTTGATCACAGCTTCTGTGAGCTGTTTATCTCTGTTTTTCAAGAAATATGACAGGTGAGCACAGAGTTTCCACTTTCCAACCTGTGGACAAGTCTCTATATGGTTTTATATAGATACTGTCTCTCTTTCTTGCAGTCAGAGAGTTCA
The DNA here is from genome assembly GCA_025447755.1 of Corythornis vintsioides. Lineage (NCBI taxonomy): Eukaryota > Metazoa > Chordata > Aves > Coraciiformes > Alcedinidae > Corythornis > Corythornis vintsioides. Next base: position 10,466 of record JAOEGS010009929.1, on the reverse strand, counting down.
TTTTGCTCTTGGGCACCCTGACTGTATCTCTGGGTAGGAAGACAGTGTCATGCTGTTTCAGTTGTGTGCCAGCTCAGTAGAATGCAGAAAAGTGAGCCCAGCACACTTGAAGCAAGCAAGCATGTGAGCATGGAATGCCACTTTTAGCCTCATCTCTTCAAGAGTTACCCCTGGCCTCGGGCCAGGACACATCCCTAGATCCAGCTCCCACTGAAAGTGTTCCCATTGCCACCACTGCAGCAACATGCTGAGGAATGCCCAGGTAGGGAGGGGCAAGCCAAGAGCTGCAGCAGTGAGGCAGAGGGATGGATGATGCTTCCACTCCCTTCTCCACCCTTCCACAACAGGGTGGTGGTGAGGAGCAGGGCTGCTGATGCCCTGTGATGTTGGAAGGACCTGCAAGCCTGTGCTGTTCTTACTGTGTCCTACACAATTCCTGGGGCTGAATGCAGGGTACAGCTTGTGTGTACCCTGAGTCTGTGGCTTCTCTGGCAGCTTTGCAGACATTTTTGGCTGTGGGTTTTGTTTGTTTTTCATTTTTACTTTCTTTTGCTTGAGGGCTTCCTAGGTTCTTCTGGCTCCTACTTTTTCCCAACCAGATCCATTCCATGACCTCATTCTCTTCCCATCTGCACAAACATTTGGGCTGGCATGATGTAGGGAATGGTATAGAGGCAGGAACACACAGCCCAAGGAAAAGTGTAGGAAGGGGTGAAGTGCCTTTATAAATCCTTATTGTCAAATTTGAGTGAAATTACAGGCTTGCTTTAGGAGTGTGGTTATGCAGATTATATTCAGCAGCAATACCAGCCTCTATAGTGCCCAGCTCGTTTAGCTGTGGAAGTTTATTCCCACTGGGGTTGGAAGATGGATCCCTGTCACCTCTCCCTTAGGTTACTTTTGATAGTTCCCTCCCTGAAGTTGTCCAGAGAACAGAAAAGCTGGAGCTGTGAAGCAGAGGCAGGAGCAGAGAATGCTACTGAGGGTGGTACCCTGTACTGATGCTGGTCTGAGCCCAAGGTGAGCAGGTTCAGGGAGACAAAATGGACAAAAACTACACAGAAAGTGCTTATTTTTTTTTTTAATTTAACACTCTGAACTCACTATGTGGCCATATGAGTGCTAACTTTCATTCGGGAGGGGACAAAAGTCCTCATCTAGAAGGGAAATTGGGCATCACCATCTCTTTTGTCTGCATTTAAAATCATCCCAGCTCTTCATGTCAGACAACCTAACATTTCCCGGAGGTGTTTGGAAGCAGTGCTAGAAGAAAAGGAGCAAGACCTCCCCCTTGTGCCAAGAAAGAGTTCAAGGGAAAAGCTGGTGTCTCTTATTCAGAGGTGCTGACAGTTCCCACTGAGTTTGAACCTCCCCTCCTACAGAAACAGTAAATCAGATCCTGGGTGTAATCACACTGGGTTTTTTTCTCTCTGACCTGAAGATTACCCAGTCCTTTTGCTGTCCCTTAGGGAAGGGCCTTTGGAGCTGTGTGACACCTTTGGTGTTGCAAAGGCTGCAGCCGTGGCCTCTCTGACCATCCTGTCAGCTCTCCTGGGCTATGACTATGACTTTGTAGGCAAGGAGGGAGTGTTTGCTCAGTCTTGAGGCTCTCCTTGAGATACTGTGCTGAATAACCTGTATTCCTGGGCAGCTGTAGGGTGAGAAATAGTTAACTGGCAGGATCATGTTTACTCACAGCTGCTGAAGGGGGTAATAGATAAAAAGCATCAGAACAATTGGGAGCTTGATCTCACACAAGGCTTATGCTGTTTGAGGCTGTAGTTCCAGTCTTTAATACAAAAAGAAACTTGCTCACAGAACACTCAGCAAGGACAGAACTGTTCAGGATTTCACACAGGTTTGCCAGGGGAGGCCAGTGGATGTTATGATGCAGAGTCTGTATGGTGGCAGCACTCAGTGCTCACAGCAGGATGGTATCTCTGAGCAGGTCCCTGAATGAACTTCATAGCTGCCTCTCTGTTGCCCTAGGTGATTACCTGAAAGACTGTAAATTGTAGCCCAGCTTTCTTCCAGAGCCTGCAAAGTGCACGTCAGGCTTCTGCTGCCACCAGCTTGTCTGTGGCATCACAATTTATGCACTTGTGATATAATGATGGTTGTATTTATACAGGCAGCTTGATCTCTGAGCTTCAAATGCCCACTGTGCCATAATTGGTATGTGCAATGACATATTAAGTGCACTTGAAAAGCAGGATCCAGAGAAGAAACAGTATGGAAGGAAAAACATCAGAAACATAAGTATACAGCACAAACTGAGCACCCTTTACTGTTGCACAGTCAAAAAATAATTGGCAAAAGCCCACTGAGCAATGCTTGCAAGAAACATAAAGAAATGAATCTGTAAGTCACTGATCTGTCCTCCATTTACAGCCTTACCATTAATGCTTTACTGGCTGAAATTACCTTATGCTGGGTTAAATGCATTTAGATACTTGTTGACAGTAGCAGAAATAAATAGTGACAAAGTTAGGAGTTGATTTGACCTTTTTTTTCTTTCCTCTGAGACCAATAAAGCTGTAAGATGAGAAAGTGTGGGGCACATGCACTGAGGTTTTCCTCTCCCACCCTTTCTCTGTTTTTCTTGCCTTGTACTTCAATACCATTGAGCATATTAATCTAGAAATGTCAACAACTCTCACCTTGAGCATTTTTTGGTGTGGTAGTTGAGGAGCCAACTGTCTTCAATTGTGAATATGTAAACCAGCAATTAAATATATTTCCCCTGACTCCCCTGAAAAAGCTTTTTTAAATCTTAAAGCTGTCATAATTTGAAATCTGGGGGGAAAATGACTAGCATGCTTTTTCAGGGGAATCCACAAAGGGAATGAGGAATAGACTTGTAGGATCAAAGGACTACGAGTCCAGAAAAATGGCTGTGGGATTGTTTGTTTGTTTGTTTGAAAAACAGCTGTGTGCTATATTTTTAAAATTCATGTCTTTTTTCATACACTTTATAATTTATATTAATTTATTTGAAGCAGTGAAGGAATAAAAGCAGTGCAAGTGAGGAACAAGGATTGTTTAGAAAGCTTATATTTTTCCCTAGCATTTGAATGGAATTTGAAGGGAATACATGTGAGAAGGACTGGAGGGAATGGATTCAGACTAGAGCTGGGTGGATTCAGATCAGACATGAGGAAGAATTTCTTCACCATGAGGGTGGTGAGAGCCTGGCACAGGGTGCCCAGAGAGGTGGGGGAAGCCCCATCCTTGGAGGTTTTTCAGGCCAGGCTGGATGGGGCTCTGAGCACCCTGCTCTAGTGGGAGGTGTCCCTGCCATGGCAGGGGGTTGGAACTG
>JAOEGS010009927.1:4939-22477 GCA_025447755.1 Corythornis vintsioides | reverse complement strand
GGTGCCCCTGCTCAGGCAGGGGGGTTGGACTAGATGATCTTCTAGCTCCCTTCCAACCCCTGACACTCTGTGATTCTTTGTGATATTACAGCAATGGGAAGGAATCCATGTTTGAGCCTGCAACACCACTCGAGAGACCACTAGGCCAAAAGTGAGGAAGTCAGTCCTTACTGAGTATTTAGCCTTTAGAGATGAAGACTGTTACTCATGTCACTCAAATTCCAAATTTCTGTTGGTTCAGAAGCCTCAGTAAACGTGGCCTGACTGCAGAGCAGGCTCTGGCCCTTCTGGATCTATTCACATTAGGCTAATTCAGGTAATGACTTTCCATGTGCTGACAGAGTTTTGTGTTCCTCCCAAAGACCTTCTGTCTCAAGTGCATTGCAAGCTGTTTGGAGGGTGCAGATGAAGGGGTTGAGTAACTGGGATTGTAAGGACTTCTTGGAGTGCTGGTTATGCTGAAGTTTGAGGTGCATAAAAGCCCCAGTGTCCATTTCTGTGTCATTTCTGACCAGGGCCAGCTCAACTTACACTGCCATCTTCCAGGAGTGACAGGAGGGATGTGCTTCCAAATAAAGTGGCCTGAGCAGTAAAAGGTGTCTGTTCTTTAGATGAAGGTTGTTTTCAGCTGGGAAAGAAGGGTTGAAAAAAAAACCCCAACACAAACAACTTCCCAAGGGCAATTTTAGGAGTTCAGGGATGTAACCACAGTGCTTCCAGCACGTGGGTTTCTGATTGAGCTGTTAGACAAGCTTGTAGCTGGTGTTTTGTGCATCAAAATGAATTTCTTGTGGAAAAAGTTGGCTTGTCAAGGAATCAGACTACATTTCAAAGGTCAGTGATTCTGATTTCTTAAAAGAATGGCAAGAATTGGGGAAAAAACCAAGTCTTAGTAAATGCCATTTCCTTTAAAAGTTCCAAATCCTGGAGCATGAGTCTTGGCAAAGAGATTTGTAATGAAGAGAGCAGCCAGACCACACTCCTGACAAGGCAGTTTTGCTTAAAAAAGTGATTTGGGATCCTTCTGTAAGAAAGGCATATCTTAGATCCTGCTTCATGTTCACTGCTCATTATCTTCTCCAGAACACAAGGAATATTTTCAGCTGTAGTGGTTGCATTTTGCCTCTGCCAGGAATTCACATTGCCCTCCTAGAACCAGAGGAAATATTCCCATCTCCCATATGACTAAAGTCTTTCTGGAACAAATGGATTGAGTAGCTTTAAGCTACTGATCTCAAACCTGGTGCCCTTCAGCACCTGGGGACCACCTGATCAGCACAGGGCAGTGAAAAGGGAAGGGCACAGAGATCTCCAGGCAGGTAAGTGGTCCTGTGTGTGGCAGTGCAGTGCCCTGTGGCTTCTAAATCCCAGCTGAGTGGTGAGCAGAGGTGTCAGAAGAGGTTCTGGATCTGGCCTGAGTGGCACAGGGCAGGGGGGCAGAACTGTGGTCCCCACAATCAAGCATTAGTAGGGTGGTAGTGCATCCTGACAGCAATTCTCTCATTTCCATGAGGCTCCTCAGTCAGAGGAGCTCTGCCCCAGTGGTCACCACACCAGCTGAGAGATCTGCCTCAGGGTTTGACCAGTGAACAAGTCCAGACAGAGCAGGGATGATGGAACTGGGTATTTAAAGCTTCAGAGTTCTGTGAGGCTCTGAAAGTACAAACAGAAGCTTCTGCAGGTGTGGGACTGAAGCAGCTTTCCTAGGTGGGTAATGCTGAGCAAAAATCCTGGTAATTGATTTTCATGTGTCTTTCAGGTGATGTGCAATGAAAAGAGGGGGAAAATACCTGTTAAAATCAGTCAGCATAACTCTGTTTATGTATTTTATTAATACTTTTTCTCTTTTTCTTAAAACTGAACTTAAATTTTAGAGTGTTCTGCCCAAAACATGACCCAGGCAATAGGACCAATCATTATGGTGAGTTTCTTTCATGGCTTCATTGATTTAATTTGCTTGAAAAGTTTACCTCCTCCAGTCAGCTCATGTGAACAAAACAAGTATGACTCCACCTTCATACTGAGGGGTGGCTTTCTGTCCTTGAAGGAGTGGTTTGCTTGAGATCCATGTGGATGCACAAAAATGGAGGTGGTTTTTTGTGGTAGGAATTGTCTCTATGGATCAGACCCTTCATGGAATTACTCTGTGTGGGCAGGTAGATCCAGTCAGCTTGTAAAATCCTTGGAGTGCCATGGTAGTGAGGGATGCACTGGCTTTGCAGAGAGGGTTGTTACAGGAAGGCTCACCTTGGGATTTTGATCAGGAAAAAAACCTCTCAATCAAATTCAGTTCAACTCAGACATTCCCATTTGCATCTCCTGTAGTCACTGGTGGCTTTCCCAATAGGGCCTTTCATTCTGAAGGATCCCAAAGAGCTTTGAGAGTGTCACCAAAGGCTTTGTGCAACCTCTGCTGAAGAATTGCTTCCTTGGCAGCTTCGTTGGCAGTCCTGAGCCTTGCTGGCTCAGAGGTCAGCAGGAACCTCACTGAACTAACCAAGGGAAGGTGTGACTCTGACTGCACACACACAGTCCTGATCAAATGGAGGCAGAGCTCATGCTAAGTGTGGTGTGCTCCCACTGGCTAATCTGCACAAAGCCTGGCCCAACCCTGATGCTGCTCAAGAATGTGGGATGGGAGATTATAGTTTAAATTTAGCCATAGGGTCTGGAACTTCATAGCCAGACATAACAGTCCATTAAGTCCCAGGAAGAGACTGAAGTCACTGTGTGAGTGACTTGAGAAGCATAAACAGTCCTGACACTGCTGTGCTTCACTAACCACTTCACTTTTTGCTTCTCTGTTTCTGAGGCCTGTCACTCCCTCTCTTTTGAAAGTGAATTTGATTTGTGGTCTGATGGTTGTCCTGCCCAAGACAGAGCCAGGGTTGCTTTGTTTCCAGTGTGATGAGAGCAGTGGAAGGCAGACTCTGTGGAGCAGGGATGGGAGGGCAGTCTGGCTTTGGAAACAGGCTCCAGTCTCTGCTGAGCTGGAAATGTTGGCTGTGCCCAGAGTAAAGGCTGAGAAGCAGATGAGGAGAGAATGCTGGGAAGGAAGAAGAGTTGAGCTGCTTTCTGGGCTGTGTTCCTTCTGTTTTATAATAGTCCCTAAATCAAGCATCAGGAAGAGCTGAGAAAATCCTTTTTAGCCCAAAGATGCTGTGCTAGGCAGCAAGGAACACCCTGTGCCTACAAGTTAGGCCCCCCAGCTTTATTTTGGGTGAAGCAAAAGGCCATGAACAATGCAAAGGTACAGCACCAGCACCCCAAAAAACCCAAACTGATTTCAGCAGCCTCCCTGAACCAACAGCAGTTCCTTGTTACTTCTGAGAGGAAAAAACCAGCCTTGCTAAGTGCTTGCTAAGGTTAAATGGGAAGGAAGGGGGCTGCTGTGGATAACCCCAGCTGGCAGTGGAACTCAGCTGCCAGGGAGGATGCTGGGGAGAGGCTGGTGCACACTGATGGACGGGGCAGAGTGAGGGCAAGTGGTTTTTTTGCCACTCCATGCCACTGAAAACATTTTGTGGCATAAATAATATTAAACTCACAACTCAAATTGCTTCTGGGGGCTTTCTGGTAGGGTCATTGTCTTGATGAAACAAGAATTGACTGGAAAAAAAAAAGAAACCAGTAATTTTTCATAGATTTCCCTAAAGTTTTTACCACTGCTGCTGAGAAGAAATTCAGTCTGCCACCATCAGAAATTTGATGTTAAAAGCTGGAGTTTTTTTGGCTTTAAACCAAGTTTAAAAGGCAAGTGAGCCCTTAATGCTACAGTGATTTGCAGTTCTTCTTCTTCTAGTTTTTCATACATGGAAATCATGTGAATCCCACTGAAATGTCAGGTATTTGGAGAAGGTGGAAATTACTCCTGCCTTGACCCCCCCAAAGTGCCCCACTTTTGTAGCTTTTTTGGGGAAAAGAGGGTTTGAGTGATGTGAAATTATCAGTCTGAGGTTAACACCTTTGTTACCTTGTTGTTTCTTGATTCCTAGATGCAGCTAATAAGAGGCAAAGACACTCCCTGAGATCTTCCACCATCACAAAACAAATGGTAATTCTGAATTTAACTGGTTCACCTCTGCTGCAGCAAAGTGAAGCATTCTGTCTCAGAACAAGACTTCCTCACAGGAGCAGTAACTTTTCCTTCACAGCTGCTTTGTTTTGATCCTGTCTTTCTGTCAAAACAAACCCATTTCCATTTGGGCTTTTTCAACTTGCACAGGTTTGTTGGTGAGGCTGTGCTGGTGTGAAAGGGGGTGGGTTTCACTGCAAAACAGGCAGTTTTCAGCTCTCCTGGTGTGAGAGAATTTCTCATCTGTAAATCCATGGATGTTCCTGCTACTGAAACAGATTCATTTGAGCCTTACCCACAGTCATGTGCCATTTTCCCAGTGCCAGTCACCCCAGAAATCAGTGCAGACCCTGCAGAGAAGCAGCTGAGGGGCTCCAGGAGTCATTAGTGCAGAAGAAACTGTTTACCTCAGTGTCAGCAATGCATTTTTCCACTAGTGGAGTTGCACAGCAGCTCTGAGGAACTATTTGTAGCACGTGGAACAGCAGAGAATGACCAAGGGCAAGAGAAACATTCCCTTTCCACTCTCAAATCCTTCCTAGTCAGGTCTGGGGAGCCACAGAATCTGAGGGGGATTTGGCATCTGTTAGGCATCTCTTAACAGCTGTGCTATTTGCAAATGTAATAATAATAATAATATATAATAATAATGAGGGTGGTGTTCCTGGTGTTGAGCAGATTTTTTGCTTTGAAGCAATTTTTCCTCCTCAGAACTGTCTGGAGAGGAAACTCAGCTGTGCAGAGAAGCCAGCTGTGTTCACACAAGTACAGGCTGCTGCTTTTTGATCTTGCTGCTAAATTAGAGGTGACATGATGAGAACAGAGCAGTGAATGGCAGTGTGATGTGAAAACCCATGGGTTTGCTTTCCTTGCAGAGCACAGAAGAGACAGCAGAAGAAAACAGTTTAAGGATACTGAAAAGAAAAAACAACAGACATAAAGGTGAGACCCTGAGAGGAGCTGCTGGGGGACAGGGTGCAGTTGAATAAAGGGATCAGCCCTCCCTCAGCTCCATCTCCCTGCTTGGAGAGGCTGCAGCTCTGGAGCACAGAGGAGGTGCTGAGGAGGGCTGAGCAGAAGCCCAGCAGTGAGGCAGAGTTCAGTGCAGGGAATGGGGTGTAAATGCTGCTGCAGGTGCTGCTGCTGCCCTGTGCTTGTCTCACCTGTCAACATTATTTTTAAGGGAGCCCATCAGGCTTTCCTCAGCTGACAGCTCTTTCCTTTTGAACACCCCACTGAACTGATCTCACTGAAACCTCTCACTGAGAGGTAGAAAAAGTAGGTAGTTATTTCCCCAGCAGTCTAAAGCTGACAAAACAGCCTGCAATAAACTAGTGTAATGCTTAGATCACTTGGAGTGAAAGCCTTGATTCTCTGAGCCAATCCTGAGTCACTTCTTGCACTGCTCTTTATCCTTCAGTCTGTTCATTGTGGCCCAGAGGACTGAAAACTTGAAAGGCAAGACAAATCTCATGCTGGGGAGTATCAGGAGGCTTTAGGAGTGATGCATTTAGACTTGTGCAGAGATTTGGTTTCATTGAATGAAGGAAAACTTAGGATATTTACACCCAGCACAACACAACGTTTGCTTGACCCTGGTTTCCAGTTCCCACTGCAAAGCACTGAGGGGGGAACCTGGAGGAGCCAGGGGGTTGCAGAAGTGTCTGGTACTGGAAAGGGGGATTTTAGGCAAAGTTTTGGTTTCTGAAGCTCTTTTTGCTGTGTCAGAGCCTGTGGGTTTGTTTTCACAGTCCGGATAGACTTCCTCAGGAAATGCAAGCAGGCTGGGCTGCTGGATGATATCTTTGAAGAAATGCTGGACACACTTCGCCTGGCTCAGGAAAAACTGATGGATGATAACACTTCAGAAACAGGTACAGAGACCCATGGGGGACAGAGCAGGAATGCTGAGCTGGGTGGTGACCATTCAGCCCTGGCTTACCTTCATGAGGATGCTTCTGCAGCACCTTGGCTGCAGCAAGAGAAGTGTGGGCAGCAGATGGAGAGAGGAAATTCTGTCCCCCTGCTCTGCTCTGCTCAGACCTCCCCTGCAGCACTGCAGCCAGCTCTGGAGCCCTCAGCACAGGAGGGACATGGAGCTGATGGAGCAGGACTCTTCTCCCAGACACTGGAGAGATCCTGAAGGGAACTGGAAGGTGTTATTTGGATCTGTGTCTGTGTTGTGCTTACAGCTTCAAAGAAGGACCATTTATCTTCCCCTTTCCTATTTTCTTATGAGGAGAGGCTGAGGGAGCTGAGGAGGAGACTCAGGGGGGAGCTCATCACTCTCTACAGCACCTGAAGGGAGGCTGTGGGCAGCTGGGGCTGGACTCTTCTCCCAGCTAACAGTGACAGAACAAGAGGCCATGGCCTGAAGCTGCACCAGGGGAGGTTTAGGTTGGATATGAGGAAGCAGTTCCTTAGGGAAAGGGTCATTAGACACTGGAATGGGCTGCCCAGGGAGGTGCTGGAGTCTCCATCCCTAGTGGTGTTGAAGGAGAGATTGGATGTGGCACTGAGTGCCATGGGCTAGCTGGGTGTGCTGCTGTCAGCTCTTAGCCTGGACTATGATCTCAAAGGTCTATTCCAGCCTCAGCAATCATTCTGTGTCATTCTGTGCAATATATTTTCATTACTCTTGGTTTGAGCTGAAACTAATGTTTCTCTTTTTTTTTTTTTTCTTAGCCATCTGATGAAGACACTCTCAGCTTTAACGTTCCAATGTCAGACATTGTGGAAGAAGATCAGGTTCTAAAGGAAGATTCAGGTCACCACACTAACTCAAGAAAAGGTTGGAATATAAAAAAAGTGGAAGTTAAATACAGGGAGATTCTGTTGATAAATTTAATGCATAAGACTATAAATTCAGTTTGTAAAAATCACAGTCCAGTATTCATCAGTCTTTCAAGAATTTACAAATAACATCTTTAAATGAGATCTATTTTATTTAATATATTTTATTTTTTAGTGGTTAATTTTTCACTAGATAAATTCCTTTCCCCAGTGTTACATACTGAATTAATTGAACTTCACTTGAGATACTCATAGGAATTGAGTGGACAATTAAGTGATATATTAAGGGCATTACATCCTACTCTGTTTTTTAGCAATCTAGAGAGGATAAATTGCAGGTTGTGGTCTAATGGATAGAGAGATGTTAGGATGAAGGTTGGACTTGATGATCCTAGAGGTCCTTCCCAACCATTATGATTCTGTGACTCTATGAAAACACTCTGCAAGTGTCTAGCTGTGTTCTGGTACCAGTACTGCCAAGACATCCTTGCTGTGGTTCAAAACTGACTCCAGTGCTGCTTGTGATCCCTTCTGATCTACAGCTGTTGGAGCCCAGGGTATTGATTTATTACAACTTGGAAATGATTTATAATTACTCATTAAAATGCAAAGATCCAAACTTGTTTGAACTTTTTACCAGCTTTGAATCTGAGTTCTGCAACTTAATACATTTCAATTATGTTGAATAATGAATGTTGAGCTGAACCAGAAATCATTCTTCTATTTTTTTTTCTTGTTATTAGTGGAATTTCATCAAGGATCTTCTCACTTGATTGTCAATGATAAGTCAAGAGAAACAGGAAACCAGTTTGATGAATCAGATACTCTTACTACTGAATTTATGAGTTACATTAAGGCAAGTTTGTGACAATTTTAACTGGGGGGAAATACCTTCACTAATTTTCTAAGTGTAGTGGAAACAGAAATGACAAACTACAGACATTTGGATGAATAGGAGACCACAATTGATATTCATTGTCATCAAAGGTACAGAATACACCAATAAGCATGTAGGTTTAAAATGATTAATTAATGTAGGAGTCCAGTTTGCCCCTAATTTTCTAGTGTATGTGAGAGCTGTCCTTTTAAACATCTTTAAGGCTTAAAGAAAAAATGGCAGGTATGTTCTGTGCTATTTGCCTTTTTAAATTGCATTATTTATATAAAAACATCTATCAGTGTGTATATAATGTTTGTAAGAAAACACAGGTTATCCACAATAGGAAACTTGGAGATTATACACATCAGTCCTTTTATGTGGGTGCCACTCTGCTTAAGATGCTTATTACTGAGCACTGCTGCTCTGGGTTGCTGGTTACAAATGCCATAAGTATTTGCTTAATCTGATTGAAAGTCTCATCTTTCTGTCATGATTAATGAGTGGTAAAAGATGGTCACAGTCACATGGCATCTTCCTGGCACATGGCTTCTTCTCAGGGAACTATCAGATGTGCTTCCTTCCTGAAAAGACTTTTTCATAATGAATGACCTTTCAGAAATTGTTCTGCCTTTTAACTTGTGTTTTCTCCATTTGTATTGTCATTTACACTTCTTTTTCCCTGTGAAAATTGACATGCTGGATACATTTCTTTTGTAGTGCAAAGATATTTGAGAAATAGGGTTTTGTAGCATTCCTGTGGATGTGCTGTCTCCTCATGATTTTTAGGCCAGTCAGGATTGTTTAGTGCAGATATTTTTAGACTAATTTCCTACTTCTTTGGAGACTCTAAGAGGTGCAAAGAGGGATTGCATCACTTCCATCCTTACAGGAAAATGTCCTAGGAAGTAATAGTGTAAAGAAAATGGATGTTCCTTCATCAGCTTCTTAGAAACAGACTTCTGGTTCTGCAAAAAAACCTCTTATTTGAGCAACATTTGGTTTTTTTTCTAGCAACAGGGCTCTTACAGATCTCCTCAGCTAGCTGCAGTCTTTGAGCTGGCAGCCCAGAGGACTCACATGCCTTTTGGGACAGTGGAAGCCTATTAGAGTTGGAATTCTGGTTAACCCAAACACCCATAAAATGAGTACATCTTTCAGTGTAAATATGAAGCTTGGAGCATTTTGAATTTTCTAAAATGTTAGCCATTTGTGTGGCTTTTTTCTATCTAGGTGTGCCCAGAGACTGAATATCACCTTCTAGAATAAGTTCTGCATTTTTTTGTCATCTTATGTGCCCTTCTTTGGGGAAAAAAATAATCACATACTTCATTCCTGTAAAGACAAGAAACAAGAATGGCTTTGTTCATTCTATTGGAGATTGGCACTGGGAAATTGGCACTTGGGGGGTGTTAGAGAAGCTGGTACACACTTCAGAGACACATCTGGCAGAGCTGGATAGTGTTTATTGGTACAGGGTGATGCAGCTGATGTGCCAAAGATGACACAAAAGAGGCTAAGCTGCTCTGTTTTCTGCTGCTCATTCTCTACTGCTACAAAAGCAAAGCCACTTAGAGAACTTCTGTCTGCACTGGCAGCTGAACCACTTCAGTGTTTCTGTCTGTCTGAGATGAATACAATTGCAAAGCACCAAAGGAAAGCATTAAAAAGTAAATGATTCAAGTTTTCTAATAAGCAGCACTTCATAGTTACAGGTAGGATGTTGGGACTCTTTTATACTTAAATTTTACCCTAAATAATTAGCTGACTGATAGGAATTCTTGAATGCAGTTTTTATTTTGATGTGTTTTACCCCAAGAATTATTCAAGGCTGTTAAAATGGTGAAGTAGGAATCCTGTTGTTAATTTTAAGTACATAATTGCTGCTGTTTGCACGTTTGGCATTTCCTTGCTCTGTAAACAAATCAGGCTGTGCTGGGAGAGCAAGAGGAGTGTGAGGGCTGTGCTTAATTGAAGCTCTGTTTGCAGACACCAGAAAGGCACAAATGAGATCTGGGACATACAGTGAAGTATTCTCAGGGTGCTTGACTTTCTTTTTACTGTGAAAGGCGGGTAAGGACTGTTGACCTCAATAAAAGCTGAATAGTGAATATAAGATTTAGTAATGATGATCTTAGAAGGGAGGAGAGTGAGTGGAGCAGAAGTGTTGGGTTGCTTCAATTAGCCACCTTCATCTGTTTAAGACTCAAAAGTGACCTGATTTATGTAAGGAAAATGTAGCTGCCTACTTCATTGCAAATTTCAGTTCTCACTTTGTCTGCTTGCAGAGCAGAGCAGCTGAGTGTGATGAATTACTGAGAATAGAAGAGGATGCACAATGGCAAACAGACGAAATGTGAGTAATTTTTATGTATCTATAAATAATTAGCTGTGGCATTTAATTAGATTGACCAGACCTGGCATTCCTTATCAGTCAAAAGTTTTGTAGACCTGAAAGCATGACAGAAATACAACCTTACACTGTGTGTGCTCAGTGTTTTACATATTATTGCTGAATAGAGTGGATGTTAAATTACAACTAATAATTTGTATGCACCAATATTGCATTATTTCCCTGTATAGAATGTAAGCTTTTTAATTAGCTATTTTAATATTTAGTCTAATAATGGCATTGTTAAAAAAGGATTGTATCAAAACTTGTAAAATATAGATCTAATGTAGATGTAAAAAAGCAATTATTTAATTGGAAAAAAATCCTTCAGTCTCTTTTTTTCTTCTTTTGTCATAATTTGAACCCTGAAGCAATCATTAATTCATAGATATTAATTCAGGAGCACAGCAAGTGACCCTCAGTTACTGAGCTGAGTGGATAAGAAAAGGATTTTTAACATGACAGTGAAGTACCCACTAATCCAAACAGTGGAGTCCTGAAAGATTTAAAAAGACAAAATGAAGAAAGGGAAGAGTTTCTAAAAGCCTTATGGGCAAGCTAACAAGAGATTGTGTTTCTACAAACCCTCCCTAACTTCCCCCACCAAAAAAATAGATCAGTTCTAATTTTCTAAATCAAAAGAAAGCAAGAAAGAATCTGCATCTTGAGTACTTCTGGTAAAACAAAATATGTGTGAGTGCAGCTAATAAGTGTCAAATATTGGTAAATAAATATTCAAGTTTAGAAATCAGCCTGTTTAATTGAATTTGAGTTCCTAACATCTGTTAATATATGTATATGTTAGAGTGGGGAACTTTTTAAGGGCAAAATGCTGGAGAATTCTTCAGTAGAAACTCCAGATATTCAGCCCATCCAGGTGTGCACAGAGGCTGTTTTCTCCTCTCTAGTGTTTTGATGCCAGTTGAAAGTTTGAAACTCACAAATTGAAATTCAGACCTCCCTTAATATTTTGTTATAACTTTTTTTTTTTTGAATAATTTTTTTTTCTGTTATAGAATAAATTTATCAGAAGAACAAACTATTGATATAGCAATGATAGAACAACTAAGAGAAGCAGTAGATTTATTGCAAGATCCCACCAGGTATGCTTACAGTAGCTGATGTGTTAATTTCATGTACTTGAAATTTTTGTGAATGACTTCAGAGTACTTTTTGCAAGTTCTCTGAGGTCATGAAGTGATTTGTTAACATAGTGATGATTTTTAGGAGGCATTTAGGTATTTAATAGGGAAACTTGCATTGTCTCTGAGTATCTAGACAAGATTCCCAGTAAATTGGATTCCAGGTATAAAAGAAACCTAAAATTAGAGGTGGAGACACCCCTTAACCATTCACCTTGTACATACTAATGTGATTTTCTGCAGGTTTTTTCTATGATTGTCACATTTTTTCTAGGGCCTATTAACTCTTCTCTGCTTACTCATGCTCAATGTGTTTTGTGGGAATGGAGAAGATCTTTTGACTCATCATCCCAACTCAGTGGAGGGTCCTGAACTTGGTGGGATTTCTGTAGTCTCCTTCTGAAATCAAGAAGAAGCAGCTAGAGAAAGTTCTTTAGATTTCCCTGAGTACAAAAGACAAGCTTTTCTCATTTAGCTGCCTGTTTGAAGTGGCTGAAGTCAGGTGGAATGACTGGATAAACAAAGGAATAAGAATTAAAAGAAACTAAATGCTCATCCTCCTGAAAAAGACTGACAGGAGTAGTGTAGGTAGTTCTGTCCAGATTCTTGCTACTGCTTTTCTTGGTGTAATCACCTTCAGAAATTAAGTTTATTAAAAAACTAGGGGTTTTTGATTTGATTGTGGGTTTTTTTATTTTAAAATATTTTTTATAACTTCTGTGAGGGAGCTGGTTTATAGAGCTTCATTTTTCTGAAGACTAGAAATCTCCTTGTCACTTCCAGTCTTAAATATCCTTGTTTTGCCCTCCACCATTGGCCAGTTCACCATAGCCTTTTGTTCTTGCAACTTAGTTCATTAGTTTAAATACCCCTTTTTTACCTTGCAGACCTTTGTACTTTTTAGGACAGAAATTTACTCCCATTAATAATTCTTGAGAGATAATTCTCTGGCTTTATTTTTGAATAATACAAAGAATACTTGAATTCTTGAATCATTCACTAAATACTTGATTCACAAATATTTTTGCTTAATCAGAAGTCCTACAGATTGGGAAAGCTTTTTAGCTTTCCTGTGGTTTCTGCAAGACAGACCATTCCTTCTGCACCTCTTATGAGGTGGAAGTGTTGCAATTAAAAAAGGGAAAAATCTGGTTTGGAAAAAAAAATTATTTTTTTTTTTCTTTTTCTAACTTGAAATTGAGTACTTGTAATTTCCTGAGCACTATCTAGGCTTTTCAATGTACATCTCCTGTGTGTTAACATCCAGACTTACCTCTGGGTGCCTAATACCAAATGACACCATAGAATCTGTTTTCACTAACAGCTATGACTATTAAACTAGGAAAATGCTTTGTCAAGTTACCTGCATACCCTATGTGCACATAAGTAGCATTTGAGTTCTGGAAATGAAAAAGATTTCAGTTTCAACCTATTTCAGTATTTACACATGTTTGCTTCATATTCCTGTATTGATTCCCCTTCCTGTATTCACTGTGTTCTTTCAGATCAGCTGTTGTGAATTTATTGCTTTATTTTCATCCCCTGTAAATGAAAGGTGAATATCTAACCCTGTTTGAACACAGAGCACTAGAGGTTGGAAATAATCTCCAGTCTTCCAGACATTGTGGGTGGTACTAAAAGGTGCTTTTGCTTTGATACCAGCCATTGTTTAAGGTGGCATTTTGCAGATGAAAGCATGAACCTGGCTTTTCTGGACAGGTGACAGTGAAGCCTCAGGAGGCCTAAGGCTACAACCATGGCTATAAACATATTTAATGTGTCCATTTGTTTGGCATTAAATACTGAAAAGATTGGTTACCAAAGCTATACCCCAGTGCAATGTTTTTATTTCAAACCTTGCACATGAAACATGGATATTTCAGAGGTCAGTGGTGTGGAGCTGCATCCCATGGAACCAGCAACAGCTTGAGAATTTCAGGAGTCTACAGTAAAGTGTGTTTATTGAAAAAAAAATGCATTTTTTTAGATTAATCATATTCAAGTTTCTACACAATGAATGACATACTTGCATTTGTTTATCTTTATCCATAGCAGTCAACTGCAGATGGAGATGTCTTCCCTTGGTCAGGTAAGTTACTGAGGGTATTATTACAAAATATTGGGGTGGGGGAAGAGAGGAAATATGGCAATAATTTCATCAGCTAGTCATCTACCAAGTATGGAAGGGAAAAATTTAGTAGGCTGGAGGACAAACCTAATTCTTCTTGGCCATATTTATGAAATGGCTTAATTTTTTTAATATATCTATAATTTTTTTGGCTTCTTGGTTACTTTTTCATCTTGTTTTTCCCCCCTGCCTCCTCTGTGTGACTTCCATATATCCCAGTTCATAGTTCTGCTCTGCATACTCATCTAACATTCCCCTCCCTATCTTATATATATTTTGTTCAGATTTATGTTACCTACCTGTTAACACTGGAACTGCAAAGTATTTAGTATCTGCTTACTTCTTGGTTTGCTTTTCTTCACAATATTAGTAAGAAATGCTTCTGAGGTGATGTTATGTAAAAAATGATGAGTTCTATTTCCAGTCATACACAATCTAAAGAGTTATTTGTCTTACAGAGAGAAAATGCTGAAGAGGAACTAGAATTTCAGAGGAGGAGGGATTTGATTATGGACAAAGCAAAACCTGAGCTGAGAACTTGTGACCAGGGTGAAAAATGGTCTTTGAACCAGGTATGGAGGTGCCTAGATGCAATGATTGTGGAAACATTTGGAATAGATCATTGCATTGCATGTTTGTAGATGATGGTGGATGTAGTCCCTTTGAATTTGTTGGGGTTTTTTTCCCCCTTATCATGGATCTCAAGGTTTGGCTGTAAATGGCAAGTTGATTATCTCTCAGGAAATAAAAACATTGGAAGGAAAAACTTTTAATAAAAACCTGTAATAAATGGTTGCATTCCCCTGGAAAAAAAATCACTGCAATGTTAGATCTCCAGTAAAATGATTCTTCTTACCCCAGATACTATTCTAGTTATATAAGCTGGTAAGTTTTCATTAACAGCAGAATTTTTAATGCTTTTAATATGAAAACCAGTAATATATTATAGTAAATAGTATATATAGTAATAATAACTGTACATAGGTTGAGATGAGTTTTAAGGTTTCAAAAATATTTTAAGGGGTTTTTTTTGTACTTTGCAATCATCCAGAAATAAAGAACTGTGAAAAAAATCCAATTTAAATATTTGGTGCAGAATTTGTATAGGGATTTTTTTTTTTGTGATTGCTCTTGCAAGAAGATTCTGAGAACAAAATTATATAACATTCTGTCTGTATTGGTAGTACATTAATATGGTCTAGCTTACCCAGGGATAGATAAATCTGGTTTATCTTAATGGTTTTCAAATATTTTTGCTAAGGAATCTTCATTTTTTAGGCTTGAAAAGTAGCCAGGAAAGGTCATGAAGCAAAATGGGTGTGAAACTTCCTTCCCATCTTGCTAGCTTTGGGAAACCTGTTGGCACCAAGTGTTCCAAGAGGGGTTTTTTGGTTTCCTTTTATTATTTAATTTAGTGTTGGTTGTTTTGTGTTTGGGTTTTTTTTGTTTGTTTTGCTTTGGGTTTTTTTTGTTTCTTGTGTGTGTGGTTTTGTTAGTTTTTGTTTGGTTTGGTTTTCCCCATTTTGTATCAATTACAAAAAATAGGCCCCAAGGAAATTATTTTGGAGCTGAATTATAAATTTTTTTTTAGTTATGTCAGCTGTGTTTCTGCTGACTTGTTATTGATGCAGAATTAATGATTGTATTTCATATTTATTAACACAGTTGACATGTTTCCAATTGTAACTGTAGCAGGAGAGGTAATTAAAGGTATGTTATATTGCAATTACAAAATGAATTGCTTACAGAATACCTCCCATATCTAATCTACATGAAAAAAATCTATATATGCATGTGATTATTTGGTGATAATTTAATTTCAAAACCTGTGAAATAAAATTAGAGTAAAATACAGTTATCACTCAGGATTGAAAAGAAAAAAAATGAATTACAGATGTGTGGGAATAATTTCCAGAAGATTTCTTTAAATGCTCAACTAGCAATAAAAATATTTAGTATTAATGAAGATTAATTGGTTCAGTGAGAAAAATAATTCAGTATTATTAATGTGTATCTGAGTGTTATGATTCAAATATCCTGCTGTGGTATGTCACTAATATGGTTCTGAAATGGTCTTTTTGTTTGTTTTTTTCCCCTAAACACACAGAATGATCTAATTGTTTGGAACACAAGTGGGCAAACATCTCACAGTGAGGTAAAATGCTGATGCTATTTGTTTGTCTCTTACATGTTTTGTAGGAATGGGTCATACACTAAATGAAACATCTGATTGAATATCACAGAAAATATGGCTGAGCTAGAGATAATAATAAGGTGCTGATAATAATAAGGTCATTATCACATCAGTGCTTTACTCTTGTCTTAAGGATTTGCTAGGCTATTAAAAATACACTTTTTATGTGAAGTTTGTTACTGAATTATGTAGGTTAGTATAAAACATGCAACTTTAAAAATATTATGTTATTTTCTGCCACTTAAATATGCAAATTGACATAATATGTAAATTTACAAAATATGTAAATGCACAATTAATTATTAATATTTAATTGTCAGTTGTGCTGAGCAATTCTAGATGTTGTTCTTACTTAGAATGATGTTCTTGAATTACACAGAACAAGGATAAAAGTCCAACAATGTCTCCTACTCCCAACACCACAATCCCTTTTGGCCTGAAGCCACGATCAGGTAATGTGGGCAAGAAAATGAACCAATTTGTGTTACAGTTTGGTGTTTGTTTTGCTGTGCTTTTTTTTCATATCTATGTTATTAATAGATAAGTGTGTTTGTTTTCTCCTTAAGAAGGCAGTGATAAAACATTTTCTGTACAAGGTAGTAGTAGATGAGAACATTTTAAGGCTCTAAGTTTCAGTCAAGATTGTAACAAATACATATTTGGCACATTATATATGGATGGATGCTCATCCCCTGCTAATTAATTAGGTGTTGTAGAAATTATATGTGTGTTAAAAATGTGTGTAGGTGTATAAATTAAATAAAAGATTAGATGGTTGCTTTAGCCAGCAGCTGAGTGTAATGAACTTGCAATGCACTAAATCACAACCATCAATCTTGACATGAGCAGCAGTTGATTTATTAAAGAAAGAAACTAAACATACCCCCCACCTTGTCAAAATCCCAACCTAAAACAAACAAAAAAGAAAAACAAACCAGAAAAAAACCCACCAAACTCTTACTGATGTCTTTGAGGGCTTTGATAACAGCTTCTTTTAAAACCAGGATTAGCTATAGAGGATGAAACTCAGGTTATATCTGCTCTGTGCTGAGCTACTCAGTATTATTATTAAGTCATTTTACAGCACCTCTAGAGAATAATCTTGGGTTTTTTTCAGTGTGTTTCAGCATCCTAAGACTAATTCTGGTTTCTTGCATTCACCACAAATGCTTTTAATCAAATGCTGGTAAACCACTACAAGCTTGTAGTTTCCATAACAAAATGTCTTGGCAATAAGAGCAGCAGCTTCCCATTTGAATGTTTAAGAAATTGTACCCATAGATTTGATTGCTTTTAAAAAACACAGAGTTTTAAAAGGAAAAGAAAATGGTATTGAACCAACCTTGTTTCATGAAGAAGGTAATTTCAGTCTCTGGTGTAGTTACCCTCTACAGTTTGACAGATCTCTTCAGTTGCATTCCCTACTTGGACTATTAAACTCTGGCTCTGTTCTTGTGTGTTCCTGATGCTTTACAGATGTTCTTTCCCTATATATTTAAAGTATGACTCCTCCAGTTCTCTCTAATGCAGCTGTATGTAGCCTCATGGAATACCAAAGTCAGTTGGGTACAACCTGTTCATTTTCTGCACTGCACTTGTGCAAATTCATCTGTTTCAGTCCACTACTCTGCTATGTTCTCAAGTTCTCTGCAACACACACCTGTGACTAGTAGTAAACACATAGTACTGGCCTTAAACACAGCTGTTGCTTACAGAAAACTTGGGATTTTCCTTTCCATTTGATACCCAACCCAGTCACCAAGCTAAAGGCTCTCACCTCATCACATCCAGTTTCAATCAGGCTACCTCACATTTATAGCATGGTAAGATGGTGGAAATTGGCAATAATAAAACTTTAATTCTAACTTCAGATAAAATAGTATATTAGTGTGTGTATATATATTATATTAAATTATATACACAATGTATTATTATTA